>JAEOAE010001013.1:0-30851 GCA_036365155.1 Meriones psammophilus
TGCCCATCAACGGAGGAATAGATACAGCAATTGTGGTATTTTTACACGATGGAATATTACTCAGCAATCAAAAAGGAGGAAATCATGAAGTTTGCAGGCAAATGGTGGGATCTAGAAAAGATCATTCTGAGTGAAGTATCCTAGAAGGAGAAAGACAAACATGGTATATACTCACTTATATAGACCTACAAGATATGATAAACATAATGAAATCTACACACCTAAAGAAGATAATCAAGAAAGCGGACACAGGCGAAGATGATCAATCCTCATTTAGAAAGACAAATGGGATGTGCATTGAACGTATGACAGGAGTCTACCCCAAAAGGCATTTGAAAGACTCTACCTATCAGTGTTTCAAAGCAGACACTAAGACTCAAAACCAAACCTTTGGCAGAGTGCAGGGAATCATATGAAAGAAGGGGAGTTAGTATGATATGGAAAGGATAGGAGCTCTACAAGGACCAAATATATCCGGACACAGGGTCTTCTCTGAGACTGACACTCAACCAAGGACCATCTATGGATATAACCTAGAACTTCCGCTCAGATGTGGTCCATGTAGCTCAGTAACGAAGTAGTTTTCCAAAGTGAGGGGAACAAGGACTATTTCTAACAGGATCTCAACGGCAGGCTCTTTGACCTCCCCACCTCCCCAAGGGAGGAGCAGTCTTGTTAGGCCACAGAGGAGGGCTTTGCAGCCAGCCCTGAAGATACCTGATAAAACAGGGTCAAATGAAGGGGGAGGAGGTCCTCCCCTATCAGTGGACTTGGAAAGGGACAGGGAGGAGACCAGGGAGGGAGTGTGTGGTTGGGGAGGGAATGAGGGAGCGGGATACAGCTGGGACACAGAGTTAACAAAATGTAACTAAGAAGAAAAATAAAATTAAAAAAAAAAAAAACTCAAACCCAAGTAGTTCAAAGGCCTCAATATAACAGCAGATACACTAAATATGTTAGAAGAGAAAGTGGAGAAGAGTCTTGAATTCATTGGCACAGGAGAGAACTTCCTGACACAATACCAATTGCTCAGGCTCTAAGATCAATAATTATTAAGTTATTAAATTATTAAATGGGACCTCATGAAACTGAAGGAGGTCAGCTAAAAAAGACCAAGGACAAGGAATAAGTCAAAATATTGCTATTTGGGGATTCATAAAAAGTTCATGATATTGGTACTATCATGAAGCAGAATATGCCAGGATACCCATATCATGGGGGGAAAGCAGTTTGATGAATTAAATGTATAATTAGTAAATAATAGCACAGGCTGAAATGTTGATTTTCTTCCTCCCCAGAGATCAGCAGGAGTACATCAGTCCTAACCCTAACCCTAACCCTAACCCTGGTCCAAGTCAAGAGTACCCAAACCCTGAGTGAAACCACTGCCTGCCCAAGTCAGTGACTTTCCTATCTTTTGAGGATCCCCTGGGCTTGGCTCATTTATTTATTTATATATTATTTCTATATTAAAATTATAAATAAATCATTTTTCTTTCACTTTCCTCCCTTCAAAGCCTCCTGAAAACACTTTTTAGTATTTTAAAAATTCATGCCAGGGAAGAGCAAGATGGCGGCGCCGGGAGGTCTCTCATTCTGAGCAGCAGCACAGCAGGATCAGCACAGTGACCAGCAATCAGAACTCTCGGCCATAAAACACAGTCATTGTGTTTCCCAGGTGAGAGGATACCCCACGGTGGGAGATTCAATCAGCTTTTAACTCACCCGGCTAAACCGCAGAAGAGATCCCGGTTCTGCCAGATGCTTGGCTGCCGGCCATCAGCCCCAGCCCAGAGCCACAAGCCAGTGTCTCTGGTCATGGTCCCAGACTGAACCGTGGGCACCACACTATCAGAGACTGGAATTTTCAGTCGAGAGATAACCCCAGGGTACAGGAAACGATTGGGACCGGCCTTAGGTCACCCAGACATCCCCTGGAAAAGATTCGGGCGGGTTCCACGGGCACCCCAGGAGCCAGCCTGGAGCCAGAGCCAGGGACCCAGGTTCCGGCACAGAGCCCTGCCTGCCTGCGTGCCTGATTCGCAGCTGGAGATAGAAACGGCGGGTCTGATCTCAGAGCACTCAGCTCACCCCCAACCTGAAAAGGTCCCCGGAAAATTACCCAGCTTAGGGAGGCACTCAGGCTCCCAAAAGCCGCAAAGGCAGACACAGGCAGTTTCTGCACACCAGACAGCTAGCAGAGACTGAGCTGCCATCACACAGCTGGGCTCCAGGCACAGGCAGTTTCGGCGGCCAGCCAGCTGGCGGACACTGAGCAGTGTGCACCAGGGCAAAAAAAAAAAAAAAAAAAAAGACACTGGGAGTCCGTGTCTCCAGAGAATCCACGGGGAAGGAAGGAAACTGTACTGACCTAAATCACCCAATCCTTCCCTAGAAAAAGTCTAGCAGTCTAGTGGGGCCAAGGCGCCAGCACTCAGCTGTGCTCCAGACACAGGCACAAACAGTTGAGGAGCGCCTGATGTCCAACTGGGTCACAGCAGCTGATCATTAAATTTACAACAAGAAACCCAGAAACAGGGCGGCTGCCCTCAGGACTTCCCTGGGTGAGAGGAGAACCCTCTCGACTAACAAAGACCACAGTTACCACTCAGGTCTATATCCCTGAGGTGAGCAACTCCTGAAAAAACACCAGCCATCCAGGGACTATACCCAAAAAGCTGAGAAGACATCCTTCAGGAAAAAACAGCTTTCTGCAAAGGGGATTCTCTCCACCACAAGATCCCCAGGCACCACCAGAAAATAACCCCAAACACCTAAGATAACACAATGGGTAGAGGCCAGCATAAAAGCTCAAGCAACAAAAGACAGAGCAATATGGCATCTCCAGAAACCAGTTACCCAGGGGCAAGTAGCCCTGGACACCCCACCATAACTGAAATTCAAGAAGATGACCTAACAAGTATGCTCATGAAGATGATAACAGAGGAAACAAATAAGATTCGTAAAGACATAGAGGAAGATAAACTCAAACAGAATATTGCCATCCGTAAAGAAATAGAGGAAGCTGCAGCCAAACAGTTTATGGCCTTGAGAAAGGAAATGCTTAAAACACTGAATGAAATGATAGAAATAGAGTTGAAGGAACTAAAAGAAAAACAGGAAAGTACAATCAGACAGGTGAAGGAAGTAAACAAAACAACTCAAGACCTGAAGATAGAATTGGAAAAATTAAAGAAAACACAAATGGAAGAAAAAATGGAAAGGAAGAATCTAGGGAAGAAAACAGGAACCACAGAGGTAAGCATAACCAACAGACTACAAGAGATGGAAGAAAGAATCTCAGGTGTAGAAGATACAATAGAAGAAATCGATGTATCTGTCAAAGAAAATGTTAAATCCGAAAAATTCCCGACACAGATCGTCCAAGAAATGCAAGACAATATGAAAAGACAAAACCTAAGAATAATAGGTATAGAGGAAAAAGAAGACTCCCTTCTCCAAGGCCCAGAAAATATTTTCAACAAAATCATTGAAGAAAATTTCCCCAAGCTAAAGGACAGGCCAATTAGAATACATGAGGCCTACAGAACACCCAACAAATTTGACCAGAAAAGAAAATCCTCCCGCCACATAATAATCAAAACAGTAAGTATACAGAACAAAGAAAAAAATACTAAAAGCTGCAAGGGAAAAAGGCCAAGTAACATATAATGGCAAACCCATTAGAATTACACCTGACTTTTCAACAGAGACTATGAAAGCCAGAAGGGCCTGGACGGATATCATGTAGACCCTAAGAGAACACAGATGTCAGCCCAGGCTACTATACCCCGCAAAACTCTCAGTCCTCATAGATGGAGAAAACAAGATATTCAATGACAAAAGCAAATTTCAACAACACCTACAAACAAATCCAGCATTACAGAAGACACTGGAAGGGAAAATACAACCCAAGAAAGCTAGCTACATTCAAGAAAACAAAGGAAATAAATAACCTCACTTCAGTAAAACAAAAAGCAACCAAGCACACAACCTGATGACCACAGCCAACATCAAAATCAAGAGATGTAAGAGCCACTGGTCATTAATCTCTCTCAACATCAATGGACTCAACTCTCCAATAAAAAGACACAGATTAACAGAATGGATACGTAAACAAAACCCAGCAATCTGTTGCATACAAAAAACACACGTAAGACACAAAGATAGACATTACCTGAGGGTAAAGGGTTGGAAGACAACTTTCCAAGCAAACGGACCCAAGAAGCAAGAGGAGTAGCCATTCTAATATCTGATAAAATAGACTTTCAACCAAAATTAATCAAAAGAGATGGGGAAGGACACTTCATACTCATCAAGAGAAAATTCCACCAGGAAGACATCACAATCCTGAACATCTATGCCCCAAATACAAGGGCACCCACATATGTGAAAGAAAACATTGATAAAATTTAAAGCACATATAGATCCCCACACATTAATAGTGGGAGACTTCAACACCCCACTCTCAACAAAGGACAGGTCAACAAAACAGAAATTAAACAAAGAAACAATGTATCTGACAGAGGTCATGAATCAAATGGACCTAACAGACATTTACAAAACTTTACACCCAAACACAAAAGAATTTACCTTCTTCTCAGCACCTCATGGAACCTTCTCCAAAATAAACCACATAGTTGGTCACAAAGCAAGCCTCAACAGATACAAGAAGATTGAAATAATCCCATGTATCTTGTCTGGTCACCATGGAATAAAGCTGGACCTCAGTAACAACAGAAATAGCAAAAAGCCTACACACACATGGAAACTGAACAACTTGTTACTAAATGACAGCTGGGTCAGGGAAGAAATAAAGAAAGAAATTAAAGTCTTTCTAGAAATCAATGAAAATGAAGACACAACATACCCAAACTTGTAGGACACAATGAAAGCAGGGCTAAGAGGAAAGTTCATAGCACTAAGTGCCTTCAAGAAGAAATTCGAGACAGCTCATTCAAGCACCCTAATGGCTCACTTAAAAACCCTAGAAAAAGAAGAAGCAGACACACCAAGAAGGAGGAGACAGCTGGAAATAATCAAACTCAGGGCTGAAATCAATCAATTGGAAACAAATAAAACAATTCAAAGAATCAATGAAACCAAGAGCTGGTTCTTTGAGAAAATCAACAAGATCGACAAACCCTTAGCCAGGCTAACTAAAAGGCAGAGAGACACCACCCAAATCAACAAAATCAGAAATGAAAAGGGGGATATAACTACAGACACTGAGGAAATCCAAACAATCATTAGGACTTACTTCAAAAGTCTATATGCCACAAAATTTGAAAATCTAAATGAAATGGACAATTTTCTTGATCGATTTGACTTACCAAAGCTGAATCAGGACCAGGTAAATCAACTAAATAGTCCTATATCCCCCAAAGAAATAGAAACGGTCATCAAAAGTCTCCCATCCAAAAAAGGCCCAGGACTAGATGGATTCAGTGCAGAATTCTACCAGACCTTCAAAGAAGAGCGAACACCAATTCTCTTCAAACTATTCCAAAAAATAGAAACAGAAGGAATAATACCAAATTCATTCTATGAAGCCACAGTCACCTTAGCACCTAAACCTCACAAAGACTCAACAAAGAAAGAGAATTTCCGGCCGATCTCCCTTATGAACATTGATGCAAAAATACTTAATAAAATACTTGCAAACCGAATCCAAGAACACATCAAAGATATTATCCACTATGACCAAGTAGGCTTCATCCCAGGTATGCAGGGGTGGTTCAATATAAGGAAATTCATCAATGTGATCCACCATATTAACAAACTGAAAGAAAAAAAAAACACATGATAATCTCCCTAGATGCTGAAAAAGCATTTGACAAAATCCAACATCCATTCATGTTTAAAGTATTGGAGAGATCAGGGATACAAGGCACATATCTAAACATAGTAAAGGCGATATACAGCAAGCCTATAGCCAACATCAAACTGAATGGAGAGAAACTTAAAGCAATCCCACTGAAATCAGGGACAAGACAAGGCTGCCCACTCTCTCCATATCTCTTCAACATAGTTCTGGAAGTCCTTGCTAGAGCAATAAGACAGTTGAAGGAGATCAAGGGGATACAAATTGGAAAGGAAGAAGTCAAATTATCACTATTTACAGATGATATGATAGTATACATGAGTGACCCCATAAACTCTACCAGGGAACTCCTACAGCTGATAAACACCTTCAGCAAAGTGGCCGGATACAAAATTAATTCAAAAAAAAAATCAGTAGCCCTCCTGTATACAAAAGACAAAAGGGCTGAGAAAGAAATTAGGGAAACAACACCCTTCACAATAGCCACAAATGACATAAGGTACCTTGGAGTAACCCTAACCAAGGAAGTCAAAGACTTGTATGAAAAAAATTTCAAATCTCTGAAGAAAGAATTAGAAGAATATATGAGAAGATGGAAAGATCTCCCATGCTCATGGCTTGGCAAGATGAACATAGTAAAAATGGCCATCTTACCAAAAGCAATCTACAGATTCAATGCAATGCCCATCAAATTACCAACACAATTCTTTACAGACCTGGAAAGAAAAATTCTCAACTTCATATGGAATAACAAGAAACCCAGAATTGCTAAAACAATCCTCTACAATAAAAGATCTTATGGAGGTATCTCCATCCCTGATCTTAAGTTGAACTATAGAGAAACGGTTTTAAAAACTGCGTGGTACTGGCATAGAAACAGAATGGTGGATCAATGGAACCGAACAGAGGACCCAGAAATAAACCCACACACTAATGGACACCTGATCTTTGACAAAGATGCCAAAACCATGCAATGGAAAAAAGATAGCATCTTCAACAAATGGTGCTGGTCTAACTGGATGTCTACATGTAGAAAAATGAAAATAGATCCATACTTGTCACCCTGCACAAAACTGAAGTCCAAGTGGATCAAAGACCTCAACATAAAACCAGACACATTAAATCAGCTTGAAAAAAAAGTGGGATATACCCTAGAACTCATTGGTACAGGGGAAAACTTCCTGAACAGAACACCAACAGCACAGGCTCTAAGAGCAACAATCAATAAATGGGACCTCATGAAACTGAAAAGCTTCTGTAAAGCAAAGGACACCGTCATCAAAACAAAGCGACCATCTACATATTGGGAAAGAATCTTCACCAACCCTTTATCTGACAGAGGACTCATATCCAGTATATATAAAGAACTAAAGAAGCTGAAAAGCAGCAAACCAAGTAATCCACTTAAAAAATGGGGAACAGAGCTAAACAGAGAATTCTCTGTAGAGGAATACTGAATGGCAGAGAAGCACTTAAAGAAATGCTCAACCTCACGAGCCATTAGGGAAATGCAAATCAAAACAACCCTGAGATTTCACCTTACACCCATGAGAATGGCCAAGATCAAAAACTCAAGTGACAACACATGCTGGAGAGGTTGTGGAGAAAGGGGAACCCTTCTCCACTGCTGGTGGGAATGTAAACTTGTACAACCACTCTGGAAATCAATCTGGTGCTTTCTCACACAACTAGGAATAGCGCGTCCTCAAGATCCAGCCATACCACTCCTGGGCATATATCCAAAAGAGGCTCAAGTACACAAAAAGGACATTTGCTCAACCATGTTTGTAGCAGCTTTATTTGTAATAGCCAGAAGCTGGAAACAACCCAGATGCCCCTCAACTGAAGAATGGATGCAGAAAATGTGGTACATCTACACAATGGAATATTACTCAGCAATGAAAAATAAGGAAATCATGAAATTTGCAGTTAAATGGTGGGATCTGGAAAGGATAATCCTGTGTGAGTTGTCCCAGAAGCAAAAAGACACACATGGTATATACTCACTCATATAGACATACAACATAGGACAAACCCACTAAAACCTGTGCATCTAAAGAAACTAAGCAGGAGAGAGGACCCTAACTAAAATGTCCAATCCCCATCCGGAAAGGCAAAGAGGATGGACATCAGAAAAAGAAGAAAACAGGAAACAACCTAGGAACCTACCACGGAGGGCCTCTGAAAGCCTCTGCCCTACAGACTATCAAAGCAGATGCTGAGCCTGATGGGCAACTGTTGGGCAGAGTGAATGGAATTTTATGTAAGAAGTGGGAAATAGTAGGACCTAGAGAGGACAGGGTCTCCACAAGGAGAGCAACAGAACAAGAAAATTTGAACACAGGGAACTTCCCCTATTAGTGGACTTGGGGAGTGGCATGCAAGCAAAGGGAGGAGGGAGGGTAGGACTGGGAGGGGAGGAGGGAGGGGCTTATGGAGGGATGCAGAATGAATAAAGTGTAATTGATGAAAAATTTTTAAAAAAGGGAAAAAATAATTTAAGAACCTTAAATGACTTTCAAAATTGGAGGAAAACATGGAGTTAGTCAATTAGCATGGAGCACGTCTCGCCCCTGGGGGCAATGGTCTCCTGAACCTACTCAGACCTCGGACACCACCACTGCTAGTTCTAGAACTGACGCAGGATGTTCCAACGAGGGGGTTAAGGCTTCTCATAATATTTCCTATAAGCCCACACCTGTTTGTCTATATCCCCCATTTTTATTCATTATTAGCCAGATAGAGCCAAGTAATTGTGGTAATGATACTTGCTTTTTTGCCCAATGCTGGAATGCTAGTAAATTTAGGTATGCCCTGGTTACTCGCATGCCTCACTGGGTGCATGTGCCCGTTGATGCCCCTCATGCTATGACTCTCTTCAGACAGAAAAGGGATCTTGGAACTACAGCCACCATTGTTACTACCATCTCATTGGCAGCTGTTGGAGCTACCACCGGGGCATTAGCCATGAGTCATACTGGGCAGACTGCTCAGACCCTGAATAATCATTTAGCCAATGTAGCTCATGCCTTAGTTGTACAAAAAGCAATTAATGCTCAACTAAAAGGAAGCTTGATGGTGTTCAATCAGAGGATTGACCTCATGCAGGAGCAAATTGATACCCTATGGCAAATTGCTCAACTTGGCTGTCAATGAAAATATGCTGGACTTTGAGTCACTAGCATATAACATGAGAGGGCTAATATCCAGTATATATAAAGAACTAAAGAAGCTGAAAAGCAGCAAAACAAGTAAACAAATTAAAAAATGGGGAATGGAGCTAAACAGAGAATTCTCTGTAGAGGAATATAGAATGGCAGAGAAACACTTAAAGAAATGCTCAACGTCACTAGCCATTAGGGAAATGCAAATCAAAACGACCCTAAGATTTCACCTTACACCCATCAGAATGGCCAAGATGAAAAACACAAATGACAACACATGTTGGAGAGGTTGTGGAGAAAGGGGAACCCTCCTCCATTGCTGGTGGGAATGTAATCTGGTACAACCACTTTGGAAGTCAATCTGGCGCTTTCTCAGACAATTAGGAATAGCGCTTCCTCAAGATCCAGCTATACCACTGCTAGGCATATACCCAAAGTTTGCTCAAGTACACAATAAGGACATTTGCTCAACCATGTTTGTAGCAGCTTTATTTGTAATAGCCAGAACCTGAAACAACCCAGATGTCCATCAACGGAGGAATGGATACAGAAATTGTGGTATTTCTACACAATGGAATACTACTCAGCAATCAAAAAGGAGGAAATCATGAAATTTGCAGGCAAATGGTGAGATCTAGAAAAGATCATTCTGAGTGAAGTATCCCAGAAGGAGAAAGACAAACATGGAATATACTCGCTTATATAGACCTAAAAGATAGGATAAACATAATGAAATCTAAAGAAGATAATCAAGAAAGCAGACATGGGGTATGATGATCTATCCTCATTTAGAAAGACAAATGGGATGTGCATTGAACATATGGCGGGAGTCTACCGCAGAAAGCATCTGAAAGACTCTACCTAGCAGTGCTCCAAAATAGATACTAAGACTCACAACCAAACCTTCGCAAAGTGCAGGGAATCATATGAAAGAAGGGAGTTTGATGTGGAGAGGATAGGAACTCCACAAGGACCAAACATATCTGGGCACAGGGTCTTTTCTGAGATGGACACTCAACCAAAGTCCATGAGAGGATAAAATCTAGAACCTCTGCTCAGATGTGACCCGTGATAGCTCAGTAATCAATTGGTTTCCCACAGTAAGGGGAACAAGGACTATTTCTAACATGAACTAAATGACTGGCTCTTTGACCTCCCAACCTCCCAAGGGAGGAGCAGTACTGTTAGGCCACAGAGGAGGACTTTGCAGCCAGTCCGGAAAATACCTGACAAAAGCGAGTCATATGAAAGGGGAGGAGGTCCTCCCCTATTAGTGGACTTGGAAAGGGACAGGGAGGAGATGAGGGAGGGAGGGTGGGATTGGGGAGGGAATGAGGGATACAGCTGGGATACAGAATTAACAAAATGTAACTAATGAGAAAAATAAAATTATGGAAAAAAAAAATTAAACACACACAATATGTACATTTAAGTTATTTAGCCTAAAGTATTTTAAGTTAATGTTCAATATTATGACCAGTTTTTCTGTGTTGCCTTCAGACTCCTCAATCTGTATGTACACAGAGCTGTAATCCAGGATTCTGGAAAGTTCTACAAGAAGAAAGACCGATCTGCTGTTTGTCTTGTGTATTTTGTCCAGAGTGGCACATTTCCAACCAGACAGGTAGAAAAATAATACCTGTCCTCAACTGCTTGGGGATGTAGTAGGGGAAAGTTATGAAGTGACTATGGTGTCATAATGCAATGCTGTTCTCCATGTCTTTTTCCCTCATCCTTGAATCCATTAGTAATCACTGCTGATGCCACAAAGTGTGTGAAGTTTTGAGTGGCAATTCTCATCCTATTGTGTCATATGAAAACTACTAAAAAAACCCTGCCTTTTGGTGCATGACATGGCTATCTCCATGGCATAGGTTCCCCATTAAATGTGAGATCCCCACTTGTCCAGAATTGATTTTTATTTCTGCAATAAACAAACCTAATAATTTTTGCCTGAAGATAACTCCAGGAAAAGTACATGTGTGATTGTTTCTTGAATGCATGAGAAATTGAATTGCATTTACAACACTTACATTTGTCATCTTCAGTATCAACAATATTAGAAAAAGCAAGTTGATGTAAATAAAAATATGGTTACCTGTTTAGGGTTATGGTCAAATGTGTGATAACATAGACAAATAACTTCATATGGCATGTGCAGGTTGTATTTTTAATACAAACAAACACACACAAATAAACATATAATAAATAAGAGGCCATGAATTTGAGAGAGAATACATAATAAAGTGGCTCGAGAAGATGTTCTTGGCAAAGAACAAGAAGAGGTATAGTGAGATAATTATGTTCCTTTTAAAAATGAAAATTTTTATAAGAAAATAAAAAGTCAAAATGAAAATACATTAATATAATGATGAGAATCTACTATTTTTTTTTATCATATTCAAAAGGCCAACCCTTAGACAACTGGATAACAAACAAAACTTTTTTATGTTTTATTGAAAACAATAAAATGTTGAAAGATTAAATAAATATTCTTTATATTCTGAGATCTATTGCTACCATAGGTTAAATTCCTTGCAGTGTGATATATGACTTCACATACTATGTTAAAGAGATATGGAGAGAGCAGGCAGTCGTGCCTTGCACCTGATTTCAGTGGGATAGATTTAAGTTCCTCTCTGTTTAGTTTGATGTTGGCTATAGGCTTGCTGTATATTTATTTTTACTATCTTTAGGTATATGCCTTCTATTTCTGATTCCTCAGAAATTTTTAACATGAATGGGTGTTGGATTTTGTCAGATGCTTTTTTTGGCATGTAAGGAAATGATCGTGTTTTGTTTTGTTTTGTTTTTTGTTTTGTTTTTCTCTTCAGTTTCTTTATGTGGTGGATTACATTGATAGATTTCTGTAGACTGAACCACTCCAGCATGTCTGGGATGAAGCCTACTTGGTTATGGTGGATGAGATTTTTGTTGTGTTCTTGGATTTAGGTTGCAAGTAGTTTTGCACCAATGTTCATAAGCAATATTGGTCTGAGGTTCATTTCTTTGTAGGGTCTTTGTGTGGTTTAGGTATCAATGTGACTGTGGCCTCATACAATGAGGTTGGTAATGTTCCTTCTGTTTCTATTTTGTGGAATAGTTTGGAGAATATTCTTATTTTCTCTTCTTTGAAGGTCTGGTAGAATTCTGTGCTGAAACCATCTGGACCTGGGCTTTTTATGATGGGGATTTTTTTTATTACAGCTTCTATTATCTTAGGAGAGATAGGGCTATTTAATTTATTTACCTGATCTTGATTTAACCTTGGCAAGTGGACTCTATCAAGAAAATTGTGCATTCCATATAGATTTAAAAATTTTGCGACATATATGCTTTTGAAGTAAGACTTTTCTTTTGATTTTCTTGGTATGTGTCTTTACATATATGTTTTCATTTTTTATGTTGTTCATTTTGATAGTGTCTTTCTACCTTTTAGTTACTTTAGCTAAGAGATTGTCTATTTTGTTGATTTTCTCTAAGAACCAGCTCATGGTTTTGTTGATTCTTTGAATCATTTTGTTTTTAGTATATTGATTTCAGCACTGAGTTTGATTAATTAAAGCCATCTACTCCTCTTGGGTGTGTCTGTATCTTTTTGTTATATTCTGGATCTTTCAGGTGTGTCGTTAAATTGCTTGTATGAGATGTCCCAAGTTTCTTTATGAAGGCACTGAACACTATGAACTTTCCTCTTAGCACGGCTTTCATTTTGTCATACGAGTTCGGGTATGTTTTGCCTTCATTTTTAATTAATTCTTGAACATCTTTATTTTCATTCTTTATTTCTTCCATGACACACCTGTCATTGAGTAGAGAGTTGTTCAGGGTTGATATATGTGCAGGTGTTTTGCTCATTTTGTCATAGCTGAGGTCCAGTTCTAGAAGATGGCAGTGTAATTGGATACAAGGGGTTATTTCAGTCTTCTCATTTCTGTTGAGACTTGCTTTGTTCCTGATTTTGTGGTCAGTTTTGGAGAAGGATCCATGATGTGCAGAGAAGAAAGCATATTTGTTTGTGTCTAGGTGAAAATTTCTGTAGAAATCCCTTAGATCCATTTGATTCATGACCTCTGTAATGCTTATCACTATTTAGCTTCTGTTTCAATGATATGTCAATTGGTGAGAGCATGGTGGTGAAGTCTCCCACTATTACTAAGTTGGGACTGATGTGTGATTTCAGCTTGAATGTTTCTTTTACAATGCAGATGCCCTTGTATATGAGGCATAGTTTTTCAAGATACTGATGTCCTAAAGGTGGATTTTTCTTTGATGAAATTGAAGTATCCTTCCCAATCTTTTTTGATTAATATTGGCTAGAAGTCTGTTTGATTAGATATTAGGATGCTAGTGCCACTTGCTCATTCTAGCACTTTACTCCAAGGTAGTGTCTATCTTTATGGCTGAAGTGTTTCATGTTTGCAGCAGAATGTTGGATCCTGTTTGTGTAAACATTCTGTTAGAATGTGACTTTTTCTTGTACTGTTGAGTCCATTGATGTTGGTAGATATTAAAAACCAATGAATGTTAGTTCTTGTTATTGTGGAGTTGGTGCTAATAGTATGTTGTGTGCTTGTATTCTCTTGATTTTTTTTTGTGATGTCATCTATATCCTGTGCTTCTTGGGTTTAGATTATCTCATTGGTTGGAGTTTTCCTTCTAGTAGCTTCTCTAGGTCTGGATGCTGCAAATATATTGTTTAAATTTAGTTTTGTCATGGAATATCTTCTTTCCTCCATCTGTTTTGACTATAACTTTTGCTGGGTCACTTTTGCTGGCATCTGTGGTCTCTAGTGTCTGCATGACATCCACTGAGGCCCTTCTGGCTTTCATAGTCTCTGTTGGGAAGTCTGGTGTGATTCTGATAGGTCTGCCTTTATATCTTATTTGGCCTTTTCCCTTGCTGCTTTTATTTATTTTTTTCGTTGGGTAGATTTAGTGTTTTGATTATTATGTTGCACAAGTATTTTCTTGTCTGGTCTAAAATATGTGGTGTTCTGTAAGCCGCTTTTATGTTTAAGGCTATCTCTTTCTTAAGGTTGGTGAAACCTCTATGATTTTGTTGAAAATAGATTCTGGACCTTGGAGCCTGGAATAATTTGTTTATTTTATTGATATTATTCTTAGGTTTCATCTTTTCATGGTCCTGGATGTCTTGAATGCTTTGCATCAGAAACTATACTTTTTATTTCCTTTGAGAGATTTACCAGTTACTTCAACTACATCTTCAACGCCTGAGATTCTCTCCCCAATTTCTTGTATTCTGTTGTTGATGCTTATCTCTATGGTACTTGATCACTTTTCTAAGTGTTCCATCCCCAGTTTTCTTTGTTTGTGGTTTCTTTATTAATTCTAATTTTCTAAGGTCATGAATAATTTTATATCCTTCACATGTTTGATTGTGGTTTCCTGTCTATGATGGACTCTGTTTGATTGTATTTGCCTATATTTCTTTGAGAGATTAGTTGTTTTCCTCTTCATATGCCACAAATAAATGAATAAGCATAGATTTAAGGTCATTTTCTTGTGTTAGAGCTACATTAGTATATCCATTGTTTTGGGGGGTTTTGGTGGAGCCATGGTGTCCTGGTTTTTGTTGACTTATTTTATGCTAGACTTTTGCCATGTGGTTTTCTGTAGCCTTAGCTGTTTGTTCCGGGAACCTGCACCAAAGACTGGACCAGCCTGTCTTTGGAGTCTAGTGTAGCATTCAGGAATATGAGGAATTTGCAGTGGCTCAAGAATGGGTGCTGGCAATTCAGATGACAGTGTCTTGAAGGGCAGTGAACAAGCCAGGTAGTGAGCAAAAAAAAAAAAAAAAAAAAAGATGGGGCAGGTGAATTGAAGGTCAGGGAGTGTGCATGCATGGGAGCCCTGATGTTTGGGGTGCAGGTGCTGCTGCTAGTCATAAACATTGAGCATATGCAGATGCCCCACAGGGCTTCAGGCCAAGGTGACAACAGTGGGGGTTAATCAGAAGAAAGCTGGGCTGCAGCTTATAGGCCTGCCTAAAACTGTGTTCCTTGTATACAGATTCCTCTCTGCTCTGCCATATTGGATCTGGGATCCCTGTGTTTCTCTTGTTCCCCTGGTTTCCACAGGTTGACCAGAGGAACTGTGGTTTGGTGGCTGGGATGCTGTCCCAGTAATCCTGATGTTGACCTCAGGGGAGCAGGAGGAATCTGAGGTCAGGTCGCTATAGCTGAGAGACCCTGTGGGTCACTGGAGTATGTGGAAGGGCATGCTGGATTATTAAATAATTTGTTTATGTACTACTGCAGCATCTAATCATACTTTTCCTCCTAGTCCCTCTCTGTCACCTCACTTGCCAACCCATGTGCCCTTTCTCTCTTTCTTTTCAGAAAAAAAGGAAGCCTCCCTAGGATATCAACCAGCCTTGGCATATAAAGCTGCAATAAGACTATGCACAACTTCTGCTATTGAGGCTACACAAGGCAGTCTAATTATGAAAAAGAAATCCAATGGCAGGCAAAAGTCAGATACAGCTTTGATGTTGCTGATAGGTGCCCCCCATGAAGACCAAGCTGCACAATTGTTATACCTGTGCTGTTAGAAGTCCCACAAGGGCGAAGCTGCACAATTATTACATATGTACAGAGAGCACCGATCTGTCCCATACATGCTTTCTTGTTGGCAGTTCATTCTCTGTGAGCCTGTACCAGGAGCCTTTCTCTGGGGCCATCCTCACCATGGAAAAGAGAGTTGGAGTATGTTTGCAAACAGGGTGCTCCACAGAGTAGATGACAGGTCAGTAAGGGAAGGGAGTGAGTCAGGTGCAGTGGTCAGAGGAATCTCTCAGTTGACATTTAAAATTCAGACATTTCTGTAGCTCTGATATACTATCAACAAGGTGCTTCTTTATTTATACAAGTTTCACAGTTCAAACACATACTAATGATGATACAAGTGGTACAGAGTGGGTGCTTGATTTTTTTTCATTACTTATCTAGGATTACAAGTTCGGCAACAATTAAAAAATACAAACAAAAAAGATATTATTATTAGCCCCATGACTCTAAGGAATCTAAAAATGTCTCCTGCAAAGAAAACATATTTAATGTATGACAGTTTGCTTTTAGACTGGCAGTGTTTATAGTATGAGTGCAGTCCAGAACAACAGAAAATACTTTAACAGGTCTTTGTATGAATAGCAAATACTAATAAATAACTCCTTTTACTATATGCATCATCATCATGCTATTAAGTAGAAAAAGTTTATTTTAGTCAATCTATCCTATTTACTGAATTTTATTCCATCAGAGGTGTATCCTCTATGATCTCCTATCTTTAAAATACATTTTCAGGGAGCTCTAGGAAGTCTTAAATCTTGAATCTCCTGGATCTCAGGGTTTGCATAATGCCTTGTTTACTCTACGCCAAAATACTGTTTAGAGGAAGATACCCCAAGAAAACTTCTGAAATAATGGCCTCACCTCTAATCTGCTTATCTGTGCTTAATGATGTCCTAGGCAGAAAGATTTCCAAACAGTGGACACATAAAGTTAAGTTTTGGATTTTCATAAAAAGACTCAAACATAAATTTTTGTAGAAAAAATATTCAAAATGTTAGAAGAACAGTGATTTTAACAATCTGCTCAGCTTTGCTGGAATTCCATCAAGCAAAGTGGATGACTCTCACCAACTCCAGTGAATATTATTGTGCCATTTCTCCTTTTTGATGTAATGATTTAAAGATTTATAGACCTCTTGTGTGACATATAGGGATTTTTTTTTTTTTAGTCTTCAGAAGATTACTAGAAGAACATGTGTGAAAATTAGAACAATTCCAAGGATTACTCTTGAATTATAATGAAAGGACAAAGAATCCTGTCCTGAGTCAAAGAATGCCAAAGACTGTAGAAATTTATTTGCAACTTCTACAGCTGAGATAGGTACTGGTTAATTTGAGCTTAGAGCTGCAATTTGTTGATGCAAGTGTTGTATGCTTACCAACAAATCAGAATTGTTTCATAGACCATGGATGTGGTATCTAACTTCTTCGCATGTTACTTTGGAAAAATATATAGAATTGAGGTAATAAATATCTACTGAAACTGTGAGTAACAAGAAAAATGAGAAGAACCCATGATAGTGGAATCAGAGAAGTGCATTTGTATACACTAATATGATCAAAACACTATACTTAGAAATTTAAATCACTTAATTAAAAAAAATACACTTGAAGGATTACTTGACAGTTTTACCTTCTCTGAATATGAGTAATATAGATTTCACTTTAATTGCCTTAGACAAACAGTAATAAACTCTTTAAATGAAACTTATTATTAAGTATCATGGAAAACAATAGAATTGGGGTTTATAAAGAGTTCATGATCTTGGCACTATCATGAAGCAGAATATGCCAGGCCATACGAATCATTGAAAAGAACTCTTATGAATTAAATGTGCAATGTGTAAATACATGTATAAGCAGAAATGTTGATTCATTTCCTCCACACAGATCAGCAGGAGTGCAGTGCTTGCCTAAGTCAAGACTACCCAAACCCTGAGAGAAACCAGTGTTTACCCAAGGCAGTTACCTTCCTATCCTTTGAGGATCCTCTGGGCATGGCTCTGGCCTGCACAGCTCTGTTCTTCTCGGTCAGCACATTTATAGTTTGGGGGATCTTCTTTAAACACCGAGAATCAGCCATTGTTAAGGCCAATAACAGGACTCTCAGCTATATCCTGCTTGTCTCCATCCTCCTCTGCTTCTTCTGCTCCTTTTTTTTCATTGGACGCCCAAACACTGTCTCCTGCATACTGCAACAAATAACATTTGCACTTGTATTCACGTTGGCTATTTCCACTGTTTTGGCAAAAACTATAACTGTAATTCTGGCCTTTAGAGTCATGAAACCATGGAGAACAATGAGAAGGTTGTTTGTCTCAGGCATCTATAATGCTGTCATCCCCATCTGTGTCCTGATTCAACTTACTCTCTCTGGAGTCTGGCTGGGAACCTCACCTCCATATATTGACACAGATGTACACTCTGAACACCCTCATGTCATCATTTTATGCAACAAGGGCTCGGTTACTGCTTTCTATTCTGTGCTGGCATTCTTAGGGACCCTGGCCCTAGGGAGCTTCACTATGGCTTTCCTGGTAAGGAACCTGCCTGACACAATCAATGAGGCCAAGTTCCTGATATTCAGCATCCTGGTGTTCCTTAGTGTCTGGGTCACCTTCATCCCTGTCTACCAGAGCACCAAGGGCAAGGCCATGGTGGCTGTGGAGGTCTTCTCCATGCTAGCCTCCAGTGCAGGGCTGCTGGGGTGCACCTTTTTCCAAAAGTGCTACATTATTCTCTTAAGACCTGATAATAACTCTTTGAGAGGTAGTAAAAACAAAAAATAGCAAATAAAAATTGATCTTTTTGATGTATTAGTTTTCTAATATACCCATTAGTATACTAAAATTAAAATTTTCACCTACTTTTAAGAAACTTTTTCTGAAATATATATTTAAACAAGAATAAGAGCACCTCACTTTGTCTCACAATCATAGAATTGTATTTCAGAATAGAAGCTGCTATTGAAAACACATTTTAGTAAGTTATGCATGTTAATTATTGATTGTGGACACTTTTCATATTCAAAATGTAATTATATGATAGTAAGTGAGAAAAATAGTACATGAACTAAATACTTGTTCTCTTTGTTATTCTTGGGAGTATAGCAGGGCTTTGGGTGGTGTTTGAGATTCTTCTATAGAACAGGTAAGAAAATTGGTCTCTGGGAGGGGGAGGGAGCTTTTAAACAGGTTAAGCCATTCCAGAAAAAAGTGTAGAGGATTTTCTAAAAGGGAAAAAATAAATCTACCATCTGATCCTGCTCTCTTTTCCTAAACATATGTAAAAATAACTCAACATCCCACTCTAGAAATACTTGCTCAGTCACCTTCATTGCTATTTTATTCTCAATAGGTAAGAAATGGAAACTCATAAATATCTTTAACATGATAAATGGATAAGAAAAATATCATACACATAAATACATGTAAGTAGAAAAATTATAATTTAGGTAACCAATACCAAGAAGACAAATATCTCTCCTTCTCTACTCTGGGGCATCTATCTCCAAATGTTCAGATGTGAGTATTCACCACAGAATAACTGTAGAAACAAGAAAACATGTTGGGCAAACGATAAAATGGCAGAGAAAAACTGATCTGCTTGTGAGTAATTCTAAATATGAAGGTGGATAAGTATTTAAGAATGAAGTAAGTGAAATAACAATAAATATTTATGAAAGAATTTTAAGCAATCATACTGTGAATTATTTACATAAAATTCCCATAATACATGTAAGTCCATGCATGAATATAAACATGTTACAACCTAAATAATTTTAATAATGCACACAGATAAATATAGTTCACCGCTGACCAAATAATCTTTTCTTTGCAACAACAATCATGACTTAAGACCACAGCCAATCACAAGGCAGAATTCTGGAGAACACTCACACCTGATACATCTACAAAATAATTCCCACATCTAAGGCTCAGTGATCATGCAGAACAGGTGATGAAAAAAAATTATATAAGGCAGAGGATCAGAGTATGTTTTGGTAGTGTGTCTCCTAGTAATACTAGAAGCTACACCCAGAAGACTTACCAATAAAAAATAAAGAAAAAGGCTTAGTAATATACCTGAATAAATGTGAACGAAACATTGAAAAAATGCTAATAGACATATGAACATGCTCCAGGAAAAACCAGTGGCCTCAATCCTATGCAAAAATTTATAGGGAACTAATAAAGGCTGACAGTGGGATAAATATTCTTCCCAGGAAAGGGCATAAAATCAGTTACTTATCCAAAAACAAACAACCAGCCCTGAAAACATGCATAGAAGTCACATTATTATACTAAGCCACATAATATATATCAAACATATATTGACATAATATGAATTCATGAAAAAAGATCATGAATTTGAAAGAAAGACAGGAGAAGTATTTGGGAATATTTGGAGGGAAGTAAAGAGAAGGCAGAAAATTATGTAATTATACTATAACCTCAAAAATGAAGTACATATTGGTTCATTAGTTCATGATTTTAAAATGAATTACTATTCAATAGTTGAGAAAATAAAATTTGCAGCTAAATGGGTGGAACTAGAGAAAAATCGTGTTATCTGAGGTGATTCAAGCTTAGAAAGACAAATTTCACGTTTTCTTTTCTAAGATTCCCAGCTGAAACCTGAGTATGTATGTACTCAGATATGAGTCTATATCTGGCAGTTACTGCAAAAACTAGGAATTAAAAAGGGACCATTTCCAAGGTGAGAATGGTGCTGCACTGGAGGCAGTAGAATACAGAAGGGTATAACTGATTTCAAAGAGGAAATGGGAAAAATATGAGGGCGTTATAATAATCAGGGAGGTGAGATTGAGAGAAATACAAAAGAGAGGATAGTAAAATATCAATAAGGATTGTCAAACAACAGTCCTACATTGCTGTGATGCCGATGAACCACAACAATGATCGGCATCACATGATAATCCTAAGGATGAAGTAAAGACACACATATCTTGGCAATAACCAACCTAAAAAATTCCTAACCTCATCCTAAATATCTATCATTATATTCACAGATAAGTGTGATCTTTATCAGAAATTTTAGAAACTTTTTTTTGTAATGGAGAAGGAAGGAGTACAAACATTTAAGAGACAGAGGATCAGGCATTTTGATATAAGATTTTATTTCCTCATTATAGCTATTGTTACACTGGAAAATATGTGTGTATGGGAGTGTCTGGAAGTAAGAAAAATTAGGGGTAATTATGAAATTATAACTGATAAATATAGGAAATAATCAAAAGAATAAATAAAATCACCAATGTTTCTTTGCTTATATTTGCTTATATTTTCTTTGCTTATATAGTTGATGGGATTGAATAAAATTCAAGGAAAAGAAAGGGCAAAATATAGTCCCTCTCTTTGTAAAATTGAGGAGCTGGAAGATTAATTTAGTGTGCTCTCCATTTGCAATGCTTTCTTAGACCATGATTACTTTTTTGAAATTTTTATTTTATTTGTTTAATTTTTGAGACTAAGAGCCATTCATTTGGGGAAGTTCAAAAGGCATGTGAGCTTTCTGGAAGGGAGAGCTGGTATTTCATAAGGTCTGAATCCCAATGCACCCAGAATTGCTCCAGACACTGACACTCCTTTATTCTGTGCTACTGTGTCTCAAAATTTCTGGCTTGGCACGAACACTCACTTTCTGGGTTTTTACAATCTCTGATTGGATAACTTTCTATGGGATCTTTATGAAGATGCAATGCTGTTCACATGAATTAATTCCTGATTATGGAATTCCTGATTTGACTAAAACAATCTTAGAAGTTAACTTGTTCTAAAACAATTTTACAATTTTATGGTAGCAATAAATATCTTTCTGGATGCCTCCCAATGCCTCACTAGGATTGAGATAGATTTGTGGCTTCAGAGAAGTTCTCACTCTAGGGATAGCTCCATTAATTCTTGTACACACCATAAATATAGGGATGTTTACTGGTCACCAAATCCAAAATATAATGGGGACATATATCTCCTTGCAACCTCTTCGACCCTGATAACCTTTAATACTTGTCAACCTTTGTCACTATGAACTTCTATAATGGATACCCAAATATGAAATGTTTAGTTTTAATGAAAATACATGTAATCTGTTGCATTTTCAAATTCATCTTTATCTGTAAAAATTTTTGACTATGAAGTAATTCCTTTGTTTCAGAAATATAAAAGCTATGAAAAGACAATAGAAGCATTGAAGCCCATTGGGATTTGCTTCATCTGTGAATTGTAAATATGTATATTGATATGTTTGCATGAAACATGTCCGTCTTTTTGTACATGTTTTTGAATGTATGTCAATTCCCTCGCTACAATGAGCTCCTTTTTATCACCCATGAAATATATGCATGAGTATACACAGGTTTATATGTCTGATCATTTGTTTATGTGTAAGCATGACTATTTGTCTATGTGTAAGCCATAACAGCTGGTCGAAGATATTTTCCCCAAGGGCAGCCTTAATATGCTACAGTTTCAGCAGGGGAGATGCCAGCTGAAATCATCATCATCATCATCATCATATGTAAGCTTGTGGGAATTTCTTAGTTAAATTTCTTGTTCCATCTACTTTTATTCAGTGAGCTTATGTGCCTGAGACTTCTCTCTTTATCTCCATTTCTCTTTCAATTGCAGAGGGTAAATGAGCCCCTAAACCTCTACCAGTCCTCTGAGCTTACCTCAGAAAGAGGACAGAGGATTGCCACTGAGCCCATAGAGGCCTGAAGAAAGTCTCTGATTAAACAAGCCTGGAGCTCTTTGTCAGTCTAATTAAGATCATCTGTTGTTAAACAATGAGGACATTAGGGAAAGAGTGATTTTGGTGGCAGAGTGAGCAGAAAGCCTTAAGTAGCTCAATTGCTAAAGCAGCAGGCTCCAAGAATGGAGGTTGGGGGTTCACACCTAAATAAAACTATTTATTTCCTCATCAAGGTGCCCAAATAAATTAAATTTTGGTATAGAGTAAGATACAAATATCAGTCCCTTACCATGAATTCACCTGCCTCACTTTTTCCACCCTGGGTATTGACTTCTGGATATTAACAATTACAAATTATTTTAAGGCTATAATTTCATTACAAAATTTCTTCCTTCCATTTTCTCCCTCCAGGCCTTCCCACATGTTCCCAACTGCTCACCTTCAAATTCACGGCTTCTTTATTCATTGTTATTTCATGTGTTATATACATGTATTTTGAAATATAAACTGATGATTTTTTTATAATGCGATCTGTATGTATGTTTTCAGGGCTGAACAATATATATCCTTTTATTAGTAAACTGAATGTTCTAAGTGATTGTAGTTAAATTATAGTTAAATATAAGAATGAGAGCAACCAATAATAATCATTTTTTGAAAATCTAAGGATAACACCAAAATCAACAAAATAATGGGAAATTATAAACATGTTCCAGTAAAACCTCAGTAGTAACAGACTCAATTCTACAACGAAGTGGCAAAGATTGTTAAACAAAAAAAATCAATTAGAATTTTTGCTGCCTTCAAGAAATTTTAATACATCAATGATAGTGATTTGATTTATTATTTTTATTTCTATTATTTTTCAATTCTGATATAACTTTAAGCATAATATAACTTCATCATTACCTCTCCTCATTCCTCTTTCCAAACACTCCCATTCCTCATTGCTCTTTTGTAAAATTATGGTGTATTTTTTCATTGGTATTACACACACACACACACACACACACACACACACACACAATGTTGGATCATAGCAATAGAAACATTAACAAAGAAAAAAAATCTCAGACTGTAAAATGCTTCCCCCCAAACTACCCCATGCTCAAGAATAACTGCCACCATACACAATTCATTAATGAAACCTCAAAGGCAGGACTAAGGCCAGAAATTTAGACACTGAACCACCACAATATGTTCTTCTCCCCATCAAGCCACTTAAAACCTGCAGCCCATGGTACTACAGTACAGAATCTCCACTCCCCCCTCAAAAGTCTAATGTGTCAATGTTCTGTTTGAAAGAAAAATCCTCCATCTGGAAATGCCCGTCTTCTCTCTTTTAATTCCATGTCAACTGCAACAATCCTGATTTAACAGACACTACAATGTGCAGTGAGGAAAGCAGAGAATCATAGGTTCATATTTTAAGTGTCTTCATTCAACTAAACTTTAAATTGTAAAAAAAGTAGACTTCTACAGTTATAAAATCTAACAACATTAAATCAAGATGAAGTAAATTATTTAAACAGACACATCACAAACACGATAGAAACAGTAATTTAAATCTCTCAATTAAATGTAAAAATAAAAGAAAGCAAGCCTAGCTCCAGATATTCAGCATGAATTTTAAAGGGGTCTCAAAGTACTCACTGTAATACTCCTGAAAGTATTCCACAGAAGGGAAAAGAATAAATTAAAGGAAAGATATTCCAAATTTTTGTTGAGATACCAGTATTATCTTGATAACAAAAAAATAAAGTTCTGAAAATTAATAATGCAACCTAATATTGTTAACTAATTAATAACTTGTGTTAAAGAACTTCTATATAGGTACACAGTTATGTGTACAAGAGATGTACTAACTTACCTAATATACTATGACTAGAAGCTGTGATTATAGACTATGTCAATATCAATGTCAAATATTACTGATTCCCATAATACTAAAAAATACATAGTATACTAAACATTCACAGTTCTTTTATTTACTTACCATTGACTGAATGAAAAGTTCAATTGACTTGCTCAGCCATCTTCTCAATGATACTCTCCTTGAAGGCTTAATGTACGTTTAAATGAGTCCTAAGTTTATATCTTGTTGGTTTGAAACCCAAACATTATACTTATCACTAACATCTTGAGATATGGCCTGGGCTCATGAGCACTGTCTGTGTTCTAAAATTTAATAATGGAAACACAGTTTTAGATTCACCTTCAACTTACCTTATATAATTAAAATTGAAAGCATTTACTTTTCAATTACTGCTGACTGTAGAACAAGGTATTTATCATCCACAAAAGGATCTTCTTAAAGTTTTGTGTCATAAATATAGATTGTATTTTAGGTGAAATGGCTGCTTTGGATATGATCCCTTTGTCTGTATCTTATGGTATTGGACATATTGAATGAAATTATAAAAATTTAATTTTTTTTAACTTGTTATATTTTTACATTGATTACCCATACATCTTTTTATGACTTCTTTGTCATTTTTTATTAATTTTTTTATATTATTACAGTTTATTCCCTTTGAATCCCATCTGTAGTGTCCTCCCTCATCTCCTCCCAAGCCCTTCTCTAAGTGCACTGATAGGTGAGGTCCTCTTCCCCTTCCTTCTGCCCCTAGCCTATCAAGTCTCATCAGGACTGGCTGTATTGTGTTCCTCTGTGGCCTGGCCAGGCTACTTAGGGGGGGTGTTCAAGGAACCTGCCACTGAGCTCATTTCAGAGACAGAAGTTCATCTCACCCTAGGAAAACATTTGCTGAAATATATTTAAATTTAATGTCTTCAAATCAGTGCTTTCAGTCCCAAAATCATGTCAGATAATTATTGACATAGACAAATAGTCTGTGATAGAACCTTTTTTCATTTAAAATTATAAATTTAATTATAAGAAAAAAATGTTGTATTGGCTTGACCACAGTAAATTACTTACCAATGATGTTAGATCCTAACAGTTCCCGTGCTTATGAGTGAGGCTTCCCTGCCATGGTAGAAGCCCCTGCTTCTTTTAGTCTTTTATAGACCCATTTCTGTTTTGCTCAATAGCATTTTACGGAAGGCATAGGCCACTGCATACACTGCATCCCATATGTTGTGGTTTGGACTCACAAAATGGTCATCACACCATTTTTTTTCTGGTTTAATCTTTATAGAAATATTTGCTGGGTATGGTTTATGATTTTCAGATAACATAGCAGGAAGTGAGCAATCAAAATCGCCAATCCAGAATTTATGGAATTATGACTCTTCTGGGTACTGGGAGAATATAGGTGCCTTGAGAAAATGCTTTAAGCCAGTGATAGTTATTGTCTTTGAATATGAGAAGCTTCCTCTGAAAAAGTTTACCAAACCATTCTTATTTGATACAGACTCTAAATATAATGTGTTGTTTTGCCGTGTTCCACACCTTCCTTCTGTTTGAAAATATTTTATTTACCATGCAGAAAAACATCAATTATTCAGATTACTATAGAATACCTGCACATTTAACTGTGTATGTTGGTTCAAATAAAGCAAATCAACACCAAATAGTATCCATGTTTCAATTGAAACATGTAAAAACCACACAGATATCTTTCTTACTTTTCTTCCTCCCTTTCCTCTTCTTTATCCTCCTCCTTTTTTCTTTGCCCATGTATGTATGCCTTCAGGCCAGCAGAGGTGGCAGGATCCTTATGTACTGAGTTGAGAGAATCCTAACCAGTAAGCACAGAGCACCTTAGCTACTCAGCCCCCTGCACCCTAAACACTATTTATTCACTGTTCAGCATGTGTGTATGCCTTCAGGTCAACAGATGTGGCCAGATGCTTATGTACTGAGACCAAGCACCCTAAACACTAAGAGCAGAGCACCTTACCTAATCAATCTCCAGCACCCTAAAATTATTGATACTGTCCTGCCTGCTCGCTTACCTGCAGGCCAGCAGAGGGCACCTATATAACCTATACAAGCTTGTGCATAACCTGAACCTCTAGCAGCATGCACCCACCTCCTACAGGATGCATGCAGACATGGTGGGAGCCTCATGCACAAGCCACTCATGGACTTCAGGGAGACAGAATGATGGACAGCCTCCCCAAGTGAGTGGGACTCAAAGAGTTTAGGCAAACAGCTTGGGATAAGAAGGATGCTGACAAGGGAAAACCAGTCCGGACAGTGACGCAGGTTAGTGGAAGTCCTGCCCCTTCAGGCTTTGCTTCCAGATCCACCCTGATGGGGGCAGACACTATGGGGCTCAGAGGCTCCGGAGGCTAGGCCAATTCTCTGGCCTGGCCTCTGCTCCCAGGATGTAAATACAAAGTTTCTAGTCACAGACAGGCTTCTATCCTTTCAGGTCTCACTTCGGAGTGCTCCCTGGTCAGGGAAGTACCAACCATTCCAAGATTCATATCAACAGAAGTCCACCTGCCTGATAACTACAAACACACACACACACACACACACACACACACACACACACAGAGAGAGAGAGAGAGAGAGAGATAATAATAGAGGTCCCCTCATTCAGCCACTCAGAAATCTTATAAAAAGCTTGGGATATAAGAAACCCTCCCTTAATCAAATCCTTAAAAATCTAAGGTCTTGCCAGACATGGTTGCACAAGCCTTTAATCCAGGCACATGAGAGGCAGACACAGGCTGTCTCTATGAGTTCAATGTCAGCCTGGTTAACAGAGTCCAGGATTGTTAGGACCCAAAATATAATGATGTGCACAGCAGATTTTATATGAAAGGTTTATTGGATTTATATGAAGAGAGAAAGAGAAGGAGACAGGGAGACAGGATGGGGGAAGGGAGGGGATGCCTCGACAGAAAAGGGGAGAGGGTAAGAGGGCAAGAGGGCAAGAGAGAAAAAGTGGTGGGTTGAACCTCTTAAGGAACAACACATAACCATGCCTGCCAGGTGAGCTACTTGGTCAGTGACACATGATGACATCATAGGTAGCTAGGCAACTGAGAAGCAGGCTGCCTAAATGCTAACATTCTTCCCTTTTTTTGTGTGTCTCTCCCTCTCTGTTGCCTGGACCGTGGCCCCAGAGTCGCCTACAAATCCCAGAATCTGCTGCGTGCTGTTGCCAGCATCATTTGCATGAGTTCCTTAGATTACCACCAGTTGGCTTGGCGAGGAGCATGGAAGTAGGCGCAGGAAACCTCTTTGTCCTCAGACCCCACATAGCCTTTTCCCTGCTCTCCGTGTCTGTAAATCTCTCTGCCACGCCATACTGTCGTTGGGATCAGGTGCTTTGTGACGTCATCGCCCCGCCCCTTGTCCACGAAGTCAACACACAGTAGCTGCTCCTGCTACTACAGTAAAAAGTCCTGTCCCTGGTAGCTTGTCCTTGGGTCTCTGCACCTTTGATTATGTCACTGGGAGTCAGACACAGACAATATTTTTTTTTTTACATGAATACCACTCTGCCTTCTTTTGGAGGGGGACTTTTAATTTTTTTATTAATTACACTATTCATTTTGTATCCCCCATGTAGCTCCCTCCGCCCTCCCCTCCCAATTCCTCCCTTCCTCTCCCCTTCTCCACGCATGCCCCTCCCCAAGTCCACTGATAAGGGAGGTCTTCTTTTCCTTCCTTCTGATCCTAGTCTATTAGGTTTCATCAGGAGTGGCTGCATTGTCTCCCTCTGTGGCTTCTCCTTTCAAAATGGAGTCACCCAAGCTAACTTAAACTCTTCAATCACATAAGTAGAAAAGTAACTAAGATACCATGCACACATGATATATACCCAAAGTTAAAATGTAAGATTCTGCTGGAGACATAAATGTATTCTACTGCCAATCTGTGACTAGTGTTTCCCTTCTGTATCGCCTGTTTTGACTGGAGTATGTTTTCACAAACTCCACAGGAAAATGAGTGTCACAAATTACAGGCTAAAATTCGGGACTGGAGGGATGACTCAGCAGTTAAGAGGACTTGCTGCCCTGCCAGGGGAACTGAATTTAGTTTCCAGCATTCACACTGGGCTACTCCCAATGGTCTGTAACACCAGATCCAAGTGAGGACCCACATTCCTCTCTAAACAACACACACACACACACACACACACACACACAAACACACAGAGGGAGAGAGAGAGAGGCAGAGAAAGAGAGAGAAAGAATGGAAAGTGAGAGGAGGAAAGGCTAGTTTTGTATGTGTGTGTGTGTGTGTGAGACAGGATCTCCCATCTGTATTGTCTTTTAAAATCACATATAAACTAAAATGACCTTGATCCAATCATCTTGCCTCTAAATCCTGGGTACTTGGATTCCAGGTGTGCAGCACCATACCTCAGTTCAAGCAGTGGTGAAGATGGGACTCAGATTTTCTTGTGATTGCTAAGCATTTGGTCAACAGAGGGATCCTGAGACCATAGGTACCATTTCTCTGTAAAACAACTTAAGTTTGTTGAGCAGCTTTTAAACAGATTCAGCCATTGCAGAAATCATTGTGTAGAATTCTCAAATATGTAATAATAAATGTACCATACGACCCAGCTGATTTATACCTTGACATATGCACAAAGTACTTGATATATCACTACAGAAATAATTGATCAGCCATGTTTCTTGCTATTCTCTTCTCATGGATAGGAAATTGAAACATCTAAACACATAAGTCAGACATAAATATAAATACATATACACACAAATATACATAGAAATACATACAGAACACATATGTCATACATATAAATAGATGAAACTAGAAAAAGTATATTGATTTAGGTAACACAGATCCAGAAAGACAAATATCACTCATTCTCTATACTCTGAGGCAGCTAACTCAAAATCTTCAGATGTGAGTATTTACCATGGAATAACTGAAGAAACCAGGAAACATGGTAGGGAAGCAATGCATTTTGTACATTACAGTACAAAAAGCAGTGTACAATTGATCTGATTTGGATAATATGGGGGAAGTACTCTAAATACAAAGGTGGATAAATGTAAAAGAAGGAAGAGTGTGAAATAACAATAAACATGTGAACATCATAAACATCCTATAAATTATCTACATAAAATAGCTATAATACATGTAAGTCCATGCATAAGTATAAAAAGTACTTTAAATGGAAAATATACAATGAACACTTTAATAAATCAGAGGGCTGATATGGGAGGGAGGGAAGCTCTCCTTTTCTGGGCAGAAAGGGGGAGGAGAAGGGGAAGAAGAGGAAGGAAAAATTGGGAGGAGTTGAGAGAGAGGCACCATTAGGGCTTATAGCACATAAACGTAAAGAAAATACAAATTGAAAAGAGGAATACAGCCTTGTGAGGTCACAGAGAAAGCCTATGCAACCAGTCCTGATGAGACCTGACAGGCTAGGATCAGGTGGAAGGGGAGGAGGTCCTATGCTATCAGTGGAGTAAGGGAGGGACATAGAGTCAAGAGGAATGGAGGGTAAGATTTCGAGGAGACGATGGAGGGGACCACAGCCGGGATACAAATTAAATAAATTGTAATAAATGAAAATAATAAAACAGCAGGGAAAAAAGGAATACCGATTATGTTGAATGATGACATCTCAGAACAATGTAGTACAATAAGTTTAAATGCTTGGGGCAAGACTGAAGAACGAGAAAAATATTTTGAGTCATTCAGAAAGGTAAACCAGAGTTCACACAAATCTTTCACTGACTTTTTACAAAGATTTACTTGGGATTTAGATAGAGCAATATCAGATCCAGAAGCTAGAGAAATTTACTTGTACCTTTAGCTGGTGAGTGTGTGAATGCTGAATGGAAAAGGGCTATTAGACCTTCAAGCTCTACATCTGCACCTTTTTCTGAATGCATTAAAACTACTATAGATATTAAGTGTAAAGCTAACAATTTGGTTGTGGTTGAACAAACAATTTCAAAAGATTTGAATGTTCAAAATGTACATTGCTCTGATTGGGTAAGATCAGCTCATTTCCTAAAGGACTGTTGACAAATGGTCCCTAAAGATAATTTATTTTTTCTGGTAATAATCCAAGAAGAAAGTTTCCTGAGATATGTAGATTCGAGAGGAGCAGACCCAGGTCTTATGAATGTGGATCATTTAGAGATGAAAGTGAATGAGGGGCCTAGATCAGACCCTATAAACACAATTTTAACTCCTGATCACTGGTCACTGGTGCCTGAGCCCTGAAGCCTCAGGCTTAAGCCCTAGGTCCCAATCCTTGGCCCCTCTGTTATCCTTATATAGTAGTCAATGCCATCATCATGTCTTGTAGCAGTAGCTTAGACATACTTCAGCTGCCTGTGACCCAACAAGGAGACATCAGGACTCAACACCTGAGACCTGAGACAAAAGGCAAAAAATAATATAGAATATTACACAGTACATTATATCACTATTTAGGAGGTTGTGACGCTTGAAACGCTGGCCGCATCCTTGGCCCTCCCCCAGCCCCTTGCATGTCAGGTGGGTCTTCAGCTCCACCCCTAATCTCCCTGGCCAATCCAACCTCTCATGTGATACTTCTGGCCCCTTCCTGGCTCCACTCACATCATGTGACCCCCTCTGGTTCTTCCTCTCTGGCTACTTCCCTTCTCTGTCACCTGATTT
>JAEOAE010000234.1:0-33960 GCA_036365155.1 Meriones psammophilus
ACAGTGAAGAGGGTAATGAAATGTATACATACACAGCACCCTGTGACTTGTAAAATAAACATGTACCTGGGAGAGAGGGAAACATTTGTTGAGCTGCACTAATTTACTGAGTACAGAACCTGTCTGCCCTAGGGCAGAGCTGAGATGGTTCCTGCTGTCTGAGTCACTTATCTCTAATCCTCCAGTAGAGGATCTGCTAGAACCCTGAGACCCAAATGCTTGGTTTAAGCAAATTATATGATGGACTCTGGGAAGCTACTAACCAGGAAGGAGGAACAGTACAAAGTACCTTGCAGAGTCTTTCAAAAGATTCTTCTCTGGTTCTTCTATAGTGATCAATATCTGGGACCAAAAGCTATGCCATGGAGACCATACAGGGTTCATTGTTGTCAGTCCCAGAAAAGCTGGTCTGCTGAGCTGAGATTCAAATGGTAGAAGTGGGATGGACTGTGAGCCAGACTGGATGTATTGACCTGGGAAGAGGTGCTTGCCCTGTCATCCTTTCTGAGTGTGGATTCCTTGGAGAGGAGGAACTCTACAGCTCTGGCCTCTAAAGGGAATTTCATTGTCCTGTTTATGTTGTCCTTGAGAAGCTTACTTCCATCTTCTCTGTGTGTCTTTCCAGGTCTATATTTATGTCCTCAGGAAAGATGTCTTTTCTGAATTAGCCATTTGCCTGCATATTTCATGATTTCCTTGTTTTTAATGGCTGGGTAGTATTCTATTGTGTAAATATATCAGTTTCTTTACCCATTCTTCAGTTAAGGGGTAGATATGTTGTTTCCATTTTCTGGTTAGTAGAAATAAAGCTGCTATGAGCATGGTTGAGGAATGTCCATGTTGTATGTTGGAACATCTTTCAGGTGTGTGCCCAGGAGTGGTATAGCTGAGTCTTTTGGTATGTCTTTCGGTTTTTTTGAGAAGTGCCACACTGATTTCCAAAGTGGTTGTACAAGTTTGCTCCCCTGCCAGCAATGGAGGAGTGCTCCTTTCTGCACATCCTTGCCAGCATGTGTTGTCACTTCAGGTTTTGATCTTAGTTATTTTGACCCAGGTATAAGATGGGTCTCAATATTAATTTTGATTTGCATTTCCGGATGAGTAAAGATGTTGAGCATTTCTTTAAGTGCTTATCCACCATTCAGAGATTCTCTCTGCTGAGTTTTCTATCTCTGTGTCACATTATTAATAGGATTATTTTTTTGTTGGTGTTTAATTTCTTGATTTCTTTAATATAATTCTGGAAATTAGCTCTTTTTTTCAGATGTAGGAGTGGTGAAGACCTTTTCTCAATCTTTAGATGGCATCTCCTAGTATTGATAGTGTCCATTGCTTTACAAAGCTTTTGAGATTCAGATGTTCCATTCATTAATTGTAGATCTTACACCCTGCACTGCAGGTGTTCTATTCAGGAAGTTGTCTCTTGTATCAATGAGTTCAAGAGTGTTACACCATCTTTCTCTTCTGTCAGATTTTGGGAATCTGGCTTTATGTAATTTTTTGATCCACTTGGACCTGAGTTTTGTGCAGGGTGAGAAATATGGATCTATTTGCATTTTCTACATGTGGACATGTATTTGGAGCAGCACTTTTTGTTGTAGATGCTGTCTTTTTCATTGTATGCTTTTGGGTCCTCATCAGAAAGAAGTTGTGTAGTTTGTGGTTTATTTCTGGGTCTTTAATTTTATTCCATTGATCAACCAGCTTATTTCTATGCCAGTAACATGCAGTTTTTATTACTATTGCTATTAGGATATCTTGAAGTCAGGTATGGAATACCTTCCAGTAGATTCATCTCCAGATGTTGGAACAGTCTTTGGAGTCTGATGAAATATGTCCAGGAAACACAAATGAGTTCTGGCTTTCAGATGTAGCCTCACGTAGTGGGTATTTTGATGTGAGGCACAGGCACAGGTGACCTGAAGGTTGAGTCATGGGATTTTGTTTTTTGGTAGCAAAGTATTACATTGGAATGAAATAGCAGGAATGCCACAATTTAAGCTATGGAAGAATACAAAAATGACATAAGGTTTTGCTTTTGCGACTAGTAATTATATTTGATATTACTGAGCAAAAGGTAAGCTTTCCTTTTCAAATACCTACTTCATTCTTGGTTCATAATGCCTCTACCTCCCTTCCACTCACTAACTCCTAGTTGGAAGAAAACTGTTAGTACAGAGAAGGAATGAAGATCTCCATCTACTTAATGCTGATTAGGATCATTGTTAAGGTTCTTTAGGGCAATAACTGTCTCAATTCATGTGGATTCCAGAAGCCCACTGAAACAGCAAACAACAAATGGCACTGTTTGTTTAAATCTCTTTGATAGGTTTTATTAGAAGAGCAGCCAGTTCTCCTAACCTGAGCCATCACTTTGCTTTTTATTTAGTTCTTAGAAAAGCCTATACCTCCCTTACAACCTTATTCCTTCAAAACCCCCCCAATTGGTAAAGGAGAGATGCTAGAGGGGAAACAAATATAGATTTCTTTAACTTTGCTTCCTGGATTAGGGTTGTCATGATCTTTGGGGCAATACCTGTTAGTCACCAGGATATCCAGTAGTAACAAACCAGCAATGACAAACAGAGTAGCAGTGTGGGTGAACAGCTTCAGGAAGAGCAGCAGCTGTTCAGCCTTCAAGACCCAGAGGGCTCTCATGGCTCTGGCATGTGTACCTTCTCCAGAAGACTCAGAATTAAACTGTCTGCATCTGGGTTTGGGAATTATAAGACTAAGTGCTGATCTGATGTGTAGGAGTTTTTGTTCTTGGGGTCCTGTTAGCACTCTGAAGTTTCAGAAAGTGTGTTGGATGAGTGTTGCTATTTTAATGACCTGCTTGGCTGTGTTCATGGTGTTATGATTGCTGGATGGTATGGAAAGGATCACAGGTGTTGGAGCACTAGGGAAGATCTGAGAATAGGGTTTACATTAACAAAGATATTGGGGAAAGATCCCCAGTATGCCACCTTAGTCTCCATGCTATCATGGATGCAAGGTGTGTGCCTGGAGCATAGACTTCTCCAGATTCGAACTTCTTCCCTAAGCCAGGCCCTCATGCTCATAATTGGCAAGCCATTCATTCGTCCTGGGCCAGGAAGCACTATGCTTTGTCTCTTCAATACACTGTAACTCTGGGGAGGTGCTCCTGTCGCTCAAGACTCGCATGACCAATCAGGACTTTCCAGAAGTCAGGAATCAGAAGAAGGGGAAGTGTTCTTCCGGTACCATGTTGCACAGAGTTCAATTCCATAGCTGAGGTGTGTGGAATGTTTGGCTTGCTGTGGTCTGAGTTCAGCTGCTGGATCTGTGAGGATATCAGGTGACTAAAGCGGAGACATGGTGAGTGTGCTTGACCTCCGCCGCCAGCGTGGTGGAGTGGAGTAGGGGCTGAGCAGCAGGAGCTGGTGTGGTTTGTCTTTTTCCTGGGCTGGATGGAAGCGGGCAGCCATCAGCTGCGTGAGGTCCTTTGTCCTGGCCTTAGTAATGCTGAGCTGTGAGTCCTGGGAAGAGGTGCTTGCCCTGTCATCCTTTCTGAGTGTGGATTCCTTGGAGAGGAGGAGACTCTACAGCTCTGGCCTCTAAAAGGGAATTTCATTGTCCTGTTTATGTTGTCCTTGAGGCTTACTTCTGTCTTCTCTGTGTGTCTTTCCAGGTCTATGTTATGTCACTCAGGAAGATCTTTTCTAGTTGCATCCATTTGCCTGCATATTTCATGATTTCCTTGTTTTTAATGGCTGGGTAGTATTCTATTGTGTAAATATATCAGTTTCTTTACCCATTCTTCAGTTAAGGGGCAGATATGTTGTTTCCATTTTCTGGTTAGTAGAAATAAAGCTGCTATGAGCATGGTTGAGGGAATGTCCATGTTGTATGTTGGAACATCTTTCAGGTGTGTGCCCAGGAGTGGTATAGCTGAGTCTTTTGGTATGTCTTTTCCCAGTTTTTTGAGAAAGTGCCACACTGATTTCCAAAGTGGTTGTACAAGTTTGCTCCCCTGCCAGCAATGGAGGAGTGCTCCCCTTTCTGCACATCCTTGCCAGCATGTGTTGTCACTTCAGGTTTTGATCTTAGTTATTTTGACAGGTATAAGATGGAGTCTCAATGTTAATTTTGATTTGCATTTCCCGGATGAGTAAAGATGTTGAGCATTTCTTTAAGTGCTTATCCACCATTCAGGAATTCTCTGCTGAGAGTTTTCTATCTCTGTGTCACATTATTAATAGGATTATTTTTTTGTTGGTGTTTAATTTCTTGATTTCTTTAATATAATTCTGGAAATTAGCTCTTTTTCAGATGTAGGGTGGTGAAGACCTTTTCTCAATCTTTAGATGGCCATCTCCTAGTATTGATAGTGTCCATTGCTTTACAAAGCTTTTGAGATTCAAGATGTTCCATTCATTAATTGTAGATCTTACACCCTGCACTGCAGGTGTTCTATTCAGGAAGTTGTCTCTTGTATCAATGAGTTCAAGAGTGTTACCATCTTTCTCTTCTGTCAGATTTTGGGAATCTGGCTTTATGCTTAATTTTTTGATCCACTTGGACCTGAGTTTTGTGCAGGGTGAGAAATATGGATCTATTTGCATTTTTCTACATGTGGACATGTATTTGGAGCAGCACTTTTTGTTGTAGATGCTGTCTTTTTTCATTGTATGCTTTTGGGTCCTCATCAGAAAGAAGTTGTGTGTAGTTTTGTGGGTTTATTTCTGGGTCTTTAATTTTATTCCATTGATCAACCAGCTTATTTCTATGCCAGTAACATGCAGTTTTTATTACTATTGCTATTAGGATATCTTGAAGTCAGGTATGGAGATACCTCCAGTAGTTCATCTCCAGATGTTGGAACAGTCTTTCGTCTGATGAAATATGTCCAGGAGAACACAAATGAGTTCTGGCTTTCAGATGTAGCCTCACAGTAGTGGGTATTTTGATGTAAGGGCACAGGCACAGGTGACCTGAAGGTTGAGTCATGGATTTTTTTTTTTTTTTTTTTGGTAGCAAAAGTATTACATTGGAATGAAATAAGCAGGAATGCCACAATTTAAGCTATGGAAAGAATACAAAATGTGACATAAGGTTTTTTTTTTTTTTTTTTTTTTTCGACTAGTAATTATATTTGATATTACTGAGAGCAAAAAGGTAAGCTTTCCTTTTTCAAATACCTACTTCATTCTTGGTTCATAAATACCTCTACCTCCCTTCCACTCACTAACTCTAGTTGGAAGAGAAAACTGTTAGTACAGAGAAGGAATGAAGATCTCCATCTACTTAATGCTGATTAGGATCATTGAGTTCTTTAGGGCAATAACTGTCTCAATTGTGTGGATTCCAGAAGCCCACTGAAACAGCAAACAACAAATGGCACTGTTTGTTTAAATCTCTTTGATATGGGTTTATTAGAAGAGCAGCCAGTTCTCCTAACCTGAGCCATCACTTTAGCACTTTATTTGGATTCTTAAACCTATACCTCCCTTACAACCCTTATTCCTTCCAAAACCCCCAATTGGTAAAGGAGAGAGAATGCTAGAGGGGAAACAAATATAGATTTCTTTAACTGCTTCCGGTGGATTAGGGTTGTCATGATCTTTGGGGCAATACCTGTTAGTCACCAGGATATCCAGCAGCCCAACAAACCAGCAATGACAAACAGAGTAGCAGTGTGGGTGAACAGCTTCAGGAAGAGCAGCAGCTTCTTCCTTCTTCAAAGACCCAGGGCTCTCTCATGGCTCTGGCATGTGTACCTTCTCCAGAAGACTCAGAATTAAACTGGTGTCTATGCATCTGGGTTTGGGGCAATTATAAGACTAAGTGCTGATCTGATGTGTGGGAGTTTTGTTCTTGGGGTCCTGTTAGCACTCTGAAGTTTCAGAAAGTGTGTTGGATGAGTGTTGCTATTTTAATGACCTGCTTGGCTACTGTATTCATGGTGTTATGATTGCTGGATGGTATGGAAGAAAAGGATCCACAGGTGTTCAGTTGGAGCACTAGGGAAGATCCTGAGAATAGGGTTTACATTAACAAAGATATTGGGAAAGATCCCCAGTATACCACCTTAGTCTCCATGCTATCATGGATACAAGGTGTCTGCCTGGAGCATAGACTTCTCCAGATTCAGCTTCTTCCCTAAGCCAGGCCCTCATGCTCTCATAATTGGCAAACATGCATTCATTCGTCCTGGGCCAGGAAGCACTATGCTTTGTCTCTTCAATACACTGTAACTCTGGGGAGGTGCTCCTGTCGCTCAAGACTCACTGACCAATCAGGACTTCCAGAGAATCCAGGAATCAGAAGAAGGGAAGTGTTCTTCCCGGTACCATGTTGCAGGTTCAATTCCATAGCTGAGGTGTGTGGAATGTTTGGCTTGCTGTGGTCTGAGTTCAGCTGCTGGATCCTGTGAGGGGATATCAGGTGACTTCCAAAGCGGAGACATGGTGAGTGTGTGACCTCCGCCGCCAACGTGGTGGTGGAGTAGGAGGCTGAGCAGCAGGAGCTGGTGTGGTTTGTCTTTCCTGGGCTGGATGGAAACGGGCAGCCATCAGCTGCACGTGAGGTCCTTTGTCCTGGCCTTAGTAATGCTGAGCTGTGTGAGTCCCATGTGTTAGAAGTGGGATGGACTGCGAGCAGACTGGATGCAACAACCTGGACACTGTTAAGACTGAAATCCTGGGACAAATGGCTGAGGTGCCTATTAAACATTTCAGAGCAGAATTAGCTACCAGGTTTCCCAGCATCGCTGAGTCCCTCCCTGTTTATAGGCTATGGCAGGCATATACTGCCCTCTAGCCCAGGGCTCGGGCCCTTAACCCAGCTGTCCTTCTTTCTGTTATCCATCCAATTTGGTTACCTGCTCTGTTTCATCTATGATTTACTGTCATAGTCTCATGGTTTGGCATACCCCTTTCCTCTCCTCCCTCTCCTCACATGGCTCACAGGTGCCTTTCTCTCTATAATAAACTTTCTCCCCATCATACCTAGGAAGAGTCATGTCACTTAATTTTTTTTTCACCTTCCATATGCCACTCCTCTCTTTCAAATTCATAGGTCCTTTAGGCTTCAGTTGTTGTTACTGTTTGTGTTGGATTGAGGGGTGCTGCAAAAATTCTCAGCTGTGAGGTAGAGATGGTTGCATTGGACAGTGATAGAGTAATTAAATGTGTACATGCAGGACCCTGTGACGTGTAAAATAAACATGTACCATCAGGGATTGGAAACTTTTACTAAACTACTAATTTACAATGGTAAGGCTCTGTCTGCCCCTAGAATGGAAGGGCAGAGCTGAGATGGTTTGTGCTCTCTGAGATACCTGATCTCTCATCCTCTAGTAGAGGATCTGCCAGAGTCCTAAGGACCAAATGCTTGGTGTAAGCATATTATGATGGACTCTGGGGTAACTTCACATCCTGGAAGGAGGAACAGTACAAAGTACCTTGCAGAGTCTTTCCAAGATTCTTCTCTGGTTCTTCTATTGTGATCATATATCCAGGACCACAAGCTATGCCATGGAGACCATGGGATTCATTGTTGCCAGTCCTGGTCTTCTGAGCTAGAGAGTCCCATGTGTTAGAAGTGGGATGGATTGTGAGCCAGTATGTATGTGGTGCCCTGGGCAGAGGCCCTTGCCCTGTCAGCCTGTTTGAGTGTGGAATCCATGGAGAGGAGGAGACTCTACAGCTCTGTCCTGTAAAGGGGACTTTCCTTCTCCTCTTATACTTGTCTTTGAGGTTTAGTATTGTTTTCTGTGTGTCTTTCCGGGTCTGTGTTTGTCACTCAGGAAGACCTTTTCTTGTTGCATCCATTTGCGTGCAGATTTCATGATTTCCTTGTTTTTAATGGCTGGGTAGTGTTCTATTGTGTAAATATTATCAGTTTCATTACCCATTCTTCGGTTGAGAGACATATAGGTTGTTTCCAGTTTCTGGTTACTAGATAATAAAGCAGCTATGAACATGGTTGAGGAAATGTCCTTGTTGGATGGTGGAGCATCTTTCATGTGTATCCCCTGGAGTAGTATAGCTGGGTCTTTAAGTATGTCTTTTCCCAGTTTCCAATGTGGTTGTACAAGTTTGCTCCCCCACCAGCAATGGAGGAGTGTTCACCTTTCTGTACATCCTTGCCAGCATGTGTTGTCACTTCAGGGTTTGATCTTAGTTATTCTGACAGATGTAAGATGGAATCTCAAAGTTAATTTTGATTTGCATTTCCCTGATGAGTAAGGATGTTGAGCATTTCTTTAAGTGCTTAGGCACCATTCAAGAATTCTCTGCTGAGAGTTCTCTATTTCTGTGTCCCATTATTAATAGGATTATTTGTTTTGTTGGTGTTTAATTTCTTGAAATCATTAATATAATTCTGGAAATTACCCCTTTGTCAGACGGAGGATTGGTGAAGACCTTTTCTCAATCTGTAGATGGCCATCTCCTGGTAATAATAGTGCCCATTGCTTTACAAAAGATTTTGAGATTCAAGATGGTCCATTGATTACTTGTAGATCTTAGAGTCTGCACTGCAGGTGTTCTGTTCAGGAAGTTATCTCTTGGACCAGTAAGTTCAAGGGTGTTACCCACTTTCTCCTCTGGCAGATTTTGGGAATCTGGCTTTATGTTTAAGTTGTTGATCCACTTGGTCCTGAGTTTTGTGCAGGGTGAGGAATATGGATCTGTTTGCATTTTTCTACATGTGCACACGTATTTGAAGCAGCACAATTTGCTGAAGATGCTGTCTTTTTCCATTGTATGGTTTCGGCTCCTTTGTCCAAAAGCAATTGTGCATAGGTGTGTGGGTTTATTTCAGGGTCTTTGATTTGTTTCCATTGATCAACCAGCCTACTTCTATGCCAGTACCATACAGTTTTTATTACTATTACTCTTAGTATATCTTGAAGTCAGGTATGGAGATACCTCCAGTAGTTCATTTCCAGACTTTGGATCAGTCTTACATCTGATGAAATATGTCCAGGAGAACACAAATGGGTTCTGGCTTTCAGATGTAGCCTCACAGTAGTGGGTATTTCTATGTAAGGGCACAGGCACAAGTGACCTGAAGGTTGAGGCATGGCATTATTTTTTTGGTAGCAAAAGTATTACTTTGGAATGAAATGAGCAGGAATGCCACAGTTTATGCTATGGAAAGAACACAAAATGTGACATGAGGTTTTTTTTTTTTTTTTTTTTTTTTTTTTTTTTTCAACTATGAATTATATTTGATATTACTGAGAGCAAAACTGTAAACTTTCCTTTTTCTAATACCTACTTTATTCTTGGTTCGTAAATACCTATACCTCCTTTCGACTACCCCTAGTTAGGAGAGAAAACAGTTAGTACAGACAAGGAATGCAGATCTCCAGCTACTTAATGCTGATTAGGGTCATTGGGTTCTTTAGTGTAATAACTGTCTCAGTTGTGTGGATTCCAGAAGCCCACTGAAACAGCAAACAACCAATGGCACTGTTTATTTAAATCTCTTTGATTTGGGTTTATTGGAAGAGCAGTCATGGCTCCTAACCTGAGCCTTTGCTTCAGCACTTTATTTGGATTCTTAAACCTATACCTCCCTTACAACCCTTATTCCTTCCAAAACCCCCAATAGCTAAAGGAGAGAGAATGCTAGAGGGGAAACAAATATAGATCTCTTTAACTGCATCCTGTGGATTAGGGTGGTCAGGATCTTTGGGGCAATACCTCTTAGTCACCAGGATATCCAGCAGCCCACAAACCAGCAATGACAAACACAGTAACAGTGTGGGTGAACAGCATCAGGAAGAGCAGCAGCTTCTTCCTTCTTCAAAACCCAGGGCCTTCTCATGGCTCTGCATGTGTACCCTTTTCAGAAGACTCAGAATTAAACTATGTACAGTTGGAAAACCACAGTCCTGCAAGAACACGAGACAATCATAAGTAACAGCTGTGGAAAAACTGAAGCAGCCTCATGCTCCACAACTGGGGTTAATAGAAAAACACATTTACATAACATTGGTGGGATTTTAAAGAAACAAAAATATTTAATACAATTGCTGATGCTATTAATTTGAATATTTCCTCTCTGTCTTTTATTTAGTTTAGGTAAGGGTTTAGCTTGTTTGTTTTTCGAAAAGAACCAACCCTTTGTTTCATTGTTTCTTCATCTTCTCCTTCTACTTTATTGATTATAGGTCTAAGTGCTCTTTTGTTGTGTGGGAGTTTTGTTCTTGGGATTCTGTTAGGGCTCTCAAGTTTCAGAAAGTGTTTTGGTGGAGTGTTACTTTTTAATGACCTGCTTGCCTAGAGTGTTCACGGTGTTAGGCTTGCTGAGATGGTATGGATTGGACAGTGCCACATGTGTTCTGTTTGAACACTCAGGAAGATCCTGAGAATTGAGTGTGCTGTAACAAAGATAGTGGAGAAGATCCCTGGTATACTGCCTTGGTCTCTATGCAAGCATGGCCTATGGTTGACCTGAAGACTTGGGAGTGGGATCCTGGAAGCAGAACAGAGAGTGGGAGTGTGTAATCCGCAGGAGACTTGGACACAGGAAAGGGGAGCTGCCACTGCTGTTCTTTTGGAGTGCTGGGGCAACCATGAGAATTGGGTCTTCAGTAACAGAGAGTTGAAAAGGTCCACAGAATCAAGTAGGAGAATATCATTGAACATTTATTTCTTCTTTGTGTGCTTCTTTGGAGGAAGGTATAAAAGGTTTTGTAGGAGGAACCTGTCTAGATTCCTTACTGGGGATTGGATTTGAGTGTCTATGATCTCAAACCATTTCCTTTTCTTTCTGTCTACTGTGTTGCGATTGAAACTGATAATTCTGTTTCCTTTTTATGCTCACGTGGGCTTCATCATCATCCAGTCTATCTCTAAATCACAAGAAAGAGTCAAAGAAATTGCTATTCATTGCTAAGCTATTTTGGTATCCTGAGGTTTTTACATTTTTAATTTTGTTGTTTTTGAAGATCAAGGTTTCTGAATAGATTTGGCTGTCCTGGATGTTGGTATGCAATCCAGCCCAATTCTCTATCCTGCAGTTATAGCTGCTTCATTGATGTATCAGTGGATCACTTGGGAGCAAGGTTTATACAACATTAAGACAGGAGATTCTCAGAACAAGGCTTCCAACCTCAAAAGAGGATAGAGAAATCAGCGTTTGAATTACACAATAATCTTATCCCTCCCGAAAACATTGGTAAGAAACCTGTGAGCTTCACATAACTCTTTCTATATTTTCATATACAATGCAGGGAATAATTATTATTTTACTCAGTTCATACACTGTTAAACAGCTAGTTTGTTCACCAAATGATGAATACTTTTTAAATAGTTTTGCCTGGTATTACAGATTGCTTTTTACACATACACTTAATATTCACCATTATTCCAATTATATTGCATTGAATTCTACTTTAATGACAATCTCTTTAAAACATAGTCATAATATTCATGGTTCTTGATCCTAACATTAGAGTTGATTTTTATATCTTCCATGGTATAGAATTTTACGTTTTATAGTTACATATGACATATTTATAATTAATGCTATATTTATGCTCATCTCATATGTATATATTATATATATATATATATATATAGATAGATAGATAGAGAGAGAGAGAGAGAGAGAGAGAGAGACTGGTTATTGTACAATATGTTGTTATGGCATTTCAACTAATTTTCATGTTTCAATGATTTTCTATGAGGAAGGCAATGGATACAGAGAAGTAGATAGAAGTGTATAAATTAGAATTAGTTCAATAGTTGTGGTTTATTAAGTTGAATGCTGTAGGTTCTTTTTCTAAGATCCATGACTTCACTCTCCTGGAGTTGTTGCCTAGGTTTCTTATACCAGATATGTTTTCCATTTTCTTGGTTGGGCCCTCAGTTCAACTGAACAGGTGTTAGTTACCATCAAGATATGAATGCCGCTATGGAAACCATAGGGATATCTTGCCATGGTAATCACTGCTGTAGTTTATAGGTACAGCTGTTACACTGTTGGTTGCTTGCCTACATTATAAGCCCACATAAAAACATCCAGTGCTTTTGTAGTCACAGCACTGAAAATGATGGGCAAGAAGAGGGAGGAAGCTTTCATGCTTTGACAGTAGTTGACATTAACAATATGAAGTGAGGTAGTCAGTTATAGATGATCAATAAATGTCCTGATTGGACATTTGTGTGTTCTAGAGCGCAGGCATTCAAGAATAAGAATAAAGAACTAACCTTCTCAAGAGGAATACATGCCTCCTCTAAATTGTATATCACCTGGGTTTTTTGTTTGTTGGTTGGTTTGGTTTGGTTTTTTGTATGTATGTTCGTTTGTTTGTTTGTTTTTGCTTTTCTCCCAGGTTTGTCTGATACCTACCAGGTGAAAAGTAGCTGCAGTTTCACTGACCCCACTGTGAAGTCACACAATAACAATTTCATTTGGTTTCCTAAAATCTCTCTTTAATTGTTAGCATTTTTGGCAGCCTTCCTCCTGTGAACAGATGGTTCACTCCACTGCAAGTTGAGTAAAGGGCTGTTCAAGCTATCCCACTTGATTCCTCGAGGAGGAGGGGAAGTGCCCGCTGATTGCTGGAAGACAGAAGAGTAGGCTAGTAAACAACAAGCACAATTTTTTAACAAAGAAACCTCCGGAGATCTGGAAAATATGTGGCCCTGATTCTCCACATATGGACCCAAAATTCAAGTCATGGATCCAAAGTCCCTGCCTTGAGCATAGCTTCCTCCCAAAGACAGGCCCTCATTGCTTTTGTAATTAGCAAGCATGCATTCATTCCTCCTGGGCCAGGAAGCACTATGCTTTGTCTCTTCAGTACACTGTGACCCTAGGGGAGGTGCTCATGTCGCTCAAGACTCACTGACCAATCAGGATTTCCAGGCGAGGCCTGTAATCAGAGGAAGGGGAGGATTCTTCCTGGCGGTTTGTTACAGGTTCGCTTTGGTAGCTGAGCTCTCGGAAGTGTTTGGCAAGCAGTGGTCTGAACTCAGGTGCTGGGTCCTGTGAGGGGATTTCAGGCGACTTCAAAGTGGCGACATGGTGAGTGTGCAGCTGCCGCACCCAACGTGGTGTTGGAGTATGAAGCTGAACAGCAGGAGCTGGTGTGGTTTGTCCTTCTTGGGCTGAATGGAAACCGGTAGCCATCAGCTGCTTGTGAGGTCCTTTGTCCTGGCCTTAGGAATGCTGAGCTGTGTGAGTCCCACGTGTTGGAAGTGGGATGGACTGTGACCAGACTAGATGTGGCGACCTGGGCACTGTTAAGACTCAAATCCTGGGACAAATGGCTGAGGTGCCTATTTAACAGTTCAAAGCAGAATTAGCTAGCAGGTTTCCCAGCATCTCTGAGTCCCTCCCTGTTTACAGGCTGCAGCTGGCATACACTGCCCTCTAGCCCAGGGCTCGGGCCCTTAACCCAGCATCCACTTCTTTCTGTTATCTACCCAATTTGGTTACCTAATCTGTTTCATCTATTACTTACTGTCATAGTCTCATGGTTTGGCGTGCTCCTCTCCTCTACTCCCTCTCATCACATAGCTCACAGGTGCCTTTCTATGTATAATAAACTTTCTCCCCACCATACCTAGGAAGAATCATGTTAATTAATTTTTAGTTTTTCATTCATCTCTTATTTGCTACTCTTTTCTTTCAACTTCAAGGCTCCTTTAGGGTTCAGTTTTTGTTACTGTTTGCATTTGACTGAGGGATGATGCAGGAATTCTCAGCTGTGAGGTAGAGATGGCTGCATTGGACAGTGAGAGGGTAATGAAATGTATATATGCAGCACCCTGTGACTTGTAAAATAAACATGTACCCTGGGAGAGTGTAAACATTTATTAAACTACTACTTTACCAGGCTGAGGCTCTGTCTGCCCTAGGGCAGAGCTGAGATGGTTCCTGCTGTCTGAGTCCCCTTATCTCTAATCCTCCAGTAGAGGATCTACCAGAGCCCTGAGACCCAAATGCTTTGTTCAAGCAAATGATGATGGACTCTGTGGAAGCTACACAACCAGGAAGGAGGACCAATACAAAGTTCCTTGCAGAGTCTTTCCAAGATTCTTCTCTGGTGCTTCTAAAGTGATCAGTATCCAGGACCACAAGCTATGCCATGGATATCATGGGGTTTGTTTTTGCCAGTCCCAGAAAAGCCTTTCTGTACATCTTTGCCAGTGTTTGTTGCTACTTGAGATTTTGGCCATAGTCATTCTGACAAGTGTAAGATGGAGTCTCACAGACATTTTTGATTTGCATTTTCCTGATGAGTAAGGATGTTGAGCCCTTTTTTTTAAGTGTTTATGCACTGTTAAGAATTCTCTATGCCTGTGTCCCATTTTTAATTGGATTATTTTGTCTGTTGGTGTTTAATTTCTTGATTTCTTTAATATAATTCTGGATAGTAGCCCTTTGTCAGATGTAGAGGGTGGTGAAGACCTTTTTCAATCTGTAGATGGCCATCTCCTCTTGTTCATAGTGTCAATTGCTTTACAAAAGCTTTTGTTCCATTTATTAATTGTACCTTATAGAGCCTGCACTGCAGGTGTTCTATTCAGGAAGTTGTCTCTTGGACCAGTGAGTTCAAAGGAGTTACACAATTTCTCCTCTGGCAGTTTTCGTGAATCTGACTTTATATTTAAGTTTTTGTTCCACTTGGAATTGAGTTTTGTGCAGGGGGAGAAATACGGATCTGTTTCCATTTTTCTACTTGTGGACATGTATTTGGAGCAGCACTATTTGTTGAAGATGCTGTCTTTTTCCATTGTATGGTTTTGGCTCCTTTGTCCAAAAGCAATTGTGTATAGGTGTGTGGGTTTATTTCTGGGTCTTTGATTTGTTTCCATTGATCACCCAGCCTACTTCTATGCCATTACCATGCAGTTTTTATTACTATTACTTTTAGTATATCTTGAAGTCAGGTATAGAGATACCTCCAGTAGTTCATCTCCAGACTTTGGAACAGTCTTATGTCTGATGAAATATGTCCAGGAGAACCCAAATTGGTTCTGGCTTTCAGATGTAGCCTCACAGTACTGAGTATTTTGATATAAGGGCACAGGCACAGGTGACCTGAAAGTTGAGGCATGGGATATTTTTTTTGGTAGCAAAAGTATTACTTTGGAATGAAATAAGCAGGAATACCATAATTTGACATGAGTTTTTTTTTTTTTTTTTTTTTTTTTTTTTTTTTTAACTAGGAATTATATTTAATATTACTGAGAGCAAAACTGTAAGCTTTGCTTTTTGAAATACCTACTTTATTCTTGGTTCTTAAATACCTCTACCTCCCTTCCACTCACTACCCCTAGTTAGGAGAGAAAACAGTTAGTACAGAGAAGGAATGCCGATCTCCAGCTACTTAATGCTGATTAGGGTCATTGAGTTCTTTAGTGCAATAACTGTCTCAGTTTGGTGGATTCCAGAAGCCCACTGAAACAGCAAACAACAAATGGCATTGTTTGTTTAAATCTCTTTGATTTGAGTTTATTGGAAGAGGAGCCAGTGCTCCTGACCTGAGCCATCACTTCAGCACTTTATTTGGATTCTTAAACCTATACCTCCCTTACAACCCTTATTCCTTCCAAACCCCCGATTGGTAAAGGAGAGAGAGTGATAGAGGGGAAAGAAATATAGGTCTCTTTAAATGCATCCTGTAGATTAGGGTGGTCAGGACCTTTGGATCAATACGTCTTAGTCACCAGGATATCCAGCAGCCCAACAAACCAGCAATGACAAACACAGTAACAGTGTGGGTGAACAGCATCAGGAAGAGCAGCAGTTTCTTACTGCTTCAAAGACCCAGGGCCCTCTCATGGATTTGTATGTGTACCCTCTCCAGAAGACTCAGAATGAAACTATGTGCAGTTGGCAAAACCACAGGCCTGCTAGAGCACGAGACAATCATAAGTAACAGCTGTGGACAAACTGAAGCAGTCTTGTGCTCCACATCTGGGGTTAAAAGAAAAACACATTCACATATCATGAGTGGGATTTTAAAGAAACAAAAAAATTTAATACAATTGCTCTTTCTATTATTTTGGATATTTCCTCTCTGTCTTTAATTTTGTTTATGTAAGGGTTTGTTTATCTTGTTTGTTTTTCAAGAAGAACCAACCCTTTGTTTCATTGTTTCTTTATCTTCTCTTTCTATTTTTTGGATTACAGGTCTAAGTGCTCTTTTGTTGTGTGGGAGTTATGTTCTTGTGATTCTGTTAGTGCTCTCAATTTTCAGAAAGTGTGTTGTCGCAGTGTTATTTTTTTAATGACCTGCTTGTCTAGTGTGTTCACGGTGTTAGGCTTGCTGGGATGGTATGGAGTAGATGGTGCCGCATGTGTTCTGTTGGTAACTAGGCAAGATCCTGAGAATTGAGTGTGCTGAAACAAACATGGGGAGGATCCCTGTATACTGTCTTGGTTTCTATGCAAGCATGGCCTATAGTTGAGCTGAGGTCTTGGGAGTGGGATCCCGGAAACAGAACAGAGAGTGGGAGTCTGTTATCCACAGGAGACTTGGACACAGGAAAAGGGGAGCTGCCACTGCTGTTCTTTTGGAGTGCTAGGGGCAACCATGAGAATTGGGTCTTCCATAACAGAGAGTGGAAAAGGTCCACAGAATCAAGTAGGAGAATATCATTGAACATTTATTTCTTCTTTGTGTGCTTCTTTGGAGGAAGGTATAAAAGGTTTTGTAGGAGGAACCTGTCTAGATTTCTTACTGGGGATTGGATTTGAGTTTCTATGATCTCAAACCATTTCCTTTTGTTTCTATCTGTGTTGTGATTGAAACTGATCATACTGTTTCCTTTTCATGCTCACGTGGGCTTCATCATTATCCAGTCTATCTCTAAATCACAAGAAAAGAGTCAAAGAAATTGCTATTCATTGCTAAGCTATTTTGGTATCCTGAGGTTTTTACATTTTTAACTTTGTTGTTTTTGAAGATCAAGGTTTCTGCATAGATTTGGCTGTCCTGGATGTTGGTATGCAATCCAGCCCAATTCTCTATCCTGCTCAGCAACTGGTTATCGCTGCTTTATTGATGTATCAGTGGATCACTGGGGAGCAAAGTTTATACAACATCAAGATAGGAGATTCTTAGAACAAGGCTTCCAACCACAAAAGAGGATAGAGAAGTCAGCCTTTGAAATACACAATAACCTTATCCCTACTGAAAACATTGGTAAGAAACCTGTGAGCTTCACATAAATATTTTTATATTTTCATATACAATGCAAGAAATAATTATCATTTTACGCAGTTCATACACTGTTAAACAGCTAGTTTGTTCACCAAGTGATGAATACTTTTTAAATAGTTTTGCCGAGTATTGCAGATTGCTTTTTACACATACACTTAATATTCACCATTATTCCAATTATATTGCATTGAATTCTATTTAATGACAATCTCTTTAAAACATAGTCATAATATTCATGGTTCTTGATCCTAACATTAGAGTTGATTTTTATGTCTTCCATGTTATAGAATTTTATATTTTATAGTTACATATGACATATTTATAAATAATGCTATATTTATGTATATATATATATATATATATATATATATATATATATATATATATATAGAGAGAGAGAGAGAGAGAGAGAGAAAGCACCTGGTTATTGTGCAATATGTTGTTATGGCATTTCAACTAATTTTCATGTTTCAATGATTTTCTATGAGAAAGGCAATGGATACAGAGGAGTAGATAGACACCTATAAATTAGAATTAGGTCAATAGTTGTGGTTTATTAATTTGAATGCTGTAGGTTTTTTTTCTCAGATCCATGACTTCACTCCCCTGGAGTAGTTGGCTAGGTTTCTTATACCAGATATGTTTTCCATTTTCTTGGTTGGGCCCTCAGTTCAACTGAACAGGTGTTAGTTACCATCAAGATATGAATGCCGCTATGGAAACCATAGGGATATCTTGCCATGGTAATTACTGTTGTAGTTTATAGGTACAGCTGTGTTACACTGTTGGTTGCTTGCCTACATTATAAGCCCACATAAAAACATCCAGTGCTTTTGTAGTCACAGCACTGAAAAGGATGGGCAAGAAGAGGGAGGAAGCTTCCATGCTTTCACAGTAGTTGACATTAACAATATGAAGTGAGGTAGTCAGTTATAGCTGATCAATAAATGTCCTGATTCACCATTTGTGTGTTCTAGAGCGCAGGCATTCAAGAATAAGAATAAAGAACTAACCTTCTCAAGAGGAATACATGCCTCCTCTAAATTGTATATCACCTGGGTTTTTTGTTTGTTTGTTTGTTTTGGTTTTTTGTATGTTTGTTTGTTTGTTTTTGCTTTTCTCCCAGGGTTGTCTGATACCTACCAGGTGAAAAGTAGCTGCAGTTTCACTGACCCCACTGTGAAGTCACACAATAACAATGTCATTTGCTTTCCTAAAATCTTTCTAAATTGTTAGTATGTTGGGTAGCCTTCCTCCTGTGGACAGATTGTTTACTCCAATGCAAGTGGAATAATGGGCTGTTCAAGCTATCCCACTTGATTCCAGGAGAAGGGGAAGTGCCTGCTGATTGCTGGAAGACAGAAGGGTAGGCTCGTAGACAACAGGCACAAGTCTACTGACAAAGAAATTTCCGCAGATCTGGAAAAGATGTGGCCCTTATTCTCCCCATATAGACCCAAAGTTCAAGTTATGGATCCAAAGTCCCTGCCCTGAGCATAGCTTCCTCCCTAAGCCAGGCCCTCATTGCTTTTGTAATTAGCAAACATGCATTCATTCCTCCTGGGCCAGGAAGCACTATGCTTTGTCTCTTCAGTACACTGTGAGCCTAGGGGAGGTGCTCATGTCGATCCAGACCAATCAGGATTTCCAGGCGAGGCCTGTAATCAGAGGAAGGGGAGGGTTTTTCCTGGAGGTCTGTTGCAGGTTCGGTTAGGAAGCTGAGCTGTGTGGAGTGTTTGGCGTTCATTGGTCTGAGCTCAGCTGCTGGGTCCTGTGAGGGGATTTCAGGCGACTTTCAAAGCAGCCACATGGTGAGTGTGTGGCTGCCGCCGCCAATGTGGTGGTGGAGGAGGCTGAAGAGCAGGAGCTGGTGTGGTTGGTCCTTCCTGTGCTGGATGGAAACCGGCAGCCATCAGCTGCTTGTGAGTTCCTTTGTCCTGGCCTTAGGAATGCTGAGCTATTTGAGTCCCACGTGTTAGAAGTGGAATGGACTGTGACCAGACTGGATGTGGTGACCTGGGAACTGTTAAGACTCAAATCCTGTGACAAATGGCTGAGATGCCTTTTTAACAGTTCAGAGCAGAATTATCTATCAGTTTGCCCAGGCATACCCTGTCCTGTAGCCAAGGGCTGGGGCCCTTACCCCAGCTGCCCTTCTTTTGGTTATCTATCCAATTTGGTTACCTGCTCTATTTCATCTATTATTTACTGTCATAGTCTCATTGTTTGTCGTGCCCCTCTCCTGTCCTCCCTCTCCTCACATGGCTCCCAGGTGCCTTTCTCTCTATAATAAACTTTCTCCCCATCATACCAAGGAAGAGTCATGTCACTTAATTTTTATTTTTTCATTCACCTCCCATTTGCCACTCCTTTCTTTCAAATTCATAGCTCTTTAGGCTTCAGTTGTTGTTACTGTTTGCATTTGACTGAGGGTTGCTGCAAAAATTCTCACCTGTGAGGTAGAGCTGCCTGCATTGGACAGTGAGAGTGTAATGAAATGTATACATGCAGCACCCTGTGACTTGTAAAATAAAAATTTACCCTGGGGGAGTGGAAACATTTATTAAACTACTAATTTACTAGGCTAAGGCTCTGTCTGCCCCTAAAATGGAAGTTTAGAGCTGAGATTGTTTGTGCTGTCTGAGACACCTGATCTCTCATCCTCCAGTAGAGGATCTGCCAGAGTCCTGAGACCCAAATGCTTGGTCTAAGCAAATGATGATGGACTCTGGGGAAGCTTCACAACCAGGAAGGAGGACTAGTACAAAGTATCTTGCAGAGTCTTTCCAAGATTCTTCTCTGGTCCTTCTATAGTGATCAATATCCACGACCACAAGCTCTGCCATGGAGACCATGGGATTCATTGTTGCCAGTCCCAGAAAAGCTGGTCTGCTGAGCTAGGAGTGTCTTATGTGTTAGAAGTGGGATGGACTGTGAGCCAGTATGTATGTGGTGCCTTGGGCAGAGTGTGGATTCTGAGTGTGGATTCCCTGTAGAGGAGGAGATTCTACAGCTCTGTCCTGTAAAAGGGACTTTTATTATTCTGCTCTTATATTAGTCCTTAGGACTTAGTACTGTCTTTTGTGTGTCTTTTGAGGTCTGTGTATGTCACTAAGGAAGTTCTTTCTAGTTGCATCCATTTGCCTGCAAATTTCATGATTTCCATGTATTTAGTGGCTGGGTAGGATTCTATTGTGTAAATATCAGTTTCTTTACCCATTCTTCAGTTGAGAGGCATATAGATTGTTTCCAGTTTCTGGTTAGTAGAAATAAAGCTGCTATGAGCATGGTTGAGGGAATGTCCTTGTTGGATGGTGGAGCATCTTTCAGGTGTGTGCCCAGGAATGGTATAGCTGGGTCTTTAGGTGTGACTTTTCCCAGTTTTCTGAGAAATTGCCAGATTGATCTCCAAAGTGGTTATATAAATTTGCTCCCCCTCCAGCAATGGAGGAGTGTTCCCCTTTCTGCACATCCTTGCCAGCATGTGTTGCTACTTGAGGTTTTGGCCATACTCAATGTGACAAGTGTAAGATGGAGTCTCACAGACAGTTTTGATTTGCATTTCCCTGATGAGTGAAGATGTTGAGCATTTTTTAAGTGTTTATGCACTATTGAGAATTCTCTATGTCCTATTATTAATTGGATTATTTGGTCTTTTGGTGCTTAATTTCTTGATTTCTTTAACATAATTCTGGATATGATCCCTTTTTCAGATGTAGGGTGGTGAAGACCTTTTCTCAATCTGTAGATAGCCATCTTCCTGTCTTGATAGTGTCCATTGCTTTACAAAGCTTTTGAGATTCAAGCTGTTCCATTTATTAATTGTAGATCTTAGAGCCTGCACAGCAGGTGTTCTGTTCAGGAAGTAGTCTCTTGTACCAGTGAGTTCAAATGTGTTGCCCACTTTCTCCTCTTGCACATTTCAGGAATCTGGCTTTATGTTTAAGGTTTTGTTCCACTTGAACTTGAGTTTTGTGCAGGGTTAGATATATGGATCTGTTTGCATTTTTCTACATGTGAACATGTATTTGGAGCAACACTATTTGTTAAAGATACTGTCTTTTCCATTGTATTTATTTATTTATCTGTGTCTTTGATTTGTTTCCATTGATCACTCAGCTTATTTCTATGCCAGCCCCAGGTAGTTTTTATTACTATTGCTATTAGTATATCTTGAAGTCAGGTATGAAGATACTACCAGAAGTTCATCTTTCTAGGCTGAAGTAGTCTTTGTCTGAAAAAAATATGTCCAGGAGAACACAAATGGGTGTTGGCTTTCAGATGTAGCCACAAAGTAGTGGGTGCTTTGATGTAAGGACACAGGCACAGGTGACCTAAAGGATGAAGCATGGGAACAGATGCCTTGAAGGGACGGGGTCACAGATTGTTTAGTATTTTTTTGTTTTTGTTTTTTAAGAAGTAAACATTTTGCTTTGGAATGAAATGAGCAGGAATGCCACAATTTAAGCTGTTGAAAGAGAACACAAAATGTGTTAGGGCAATTGACTTCTTTAGGGCATTACCAGTCTCTGTCATCTGGATTCTAGAAGTCCACTCAAACAGAAAATGGAACTGTTTTATTAAATCTTTTTTATTTATCCATTTCTTAATCTCTACCTCCCTTTGAAACCTTATTCCTTCCAACACCCCGACTACATAAAGGAGAACAAAAGCTAGAAGTGAAAGAGTTATGAGTCCCTTTGAGCTGCTCTATGAGGTTTAGGGTGGCCAGGTTCTTTGGGACAATGCCTCTTAGTCACCAGGATATCCAGCAGTCCAACAAACCAGTAGTGACAAACAGAGTAGCAGTGTGGGTGAACAGCATCAGGAAGAGCAGCAGCTTCTTCCTTCTTCAAAGACCCCGGGCCCTCTCATGTGTACCTTCTCCAGAAGACTCAGAAATAACTATGCGCAGGTGGCAAAACCTCAGGCCTGCTAGAGACAATCATAAGTAGCAGCTGTGGAAAAACTGAAGCAGCCTCGTGCTCCACACCTGGGTTAAAAGAAAAACACATTCACATAACATGAGTGGAATTTTACGGAAACAAAAATTCTTAATACAATTACTGATTTTATAATTTGTTATATTCTCTCTCTTTTAGTTAGTTTTGATTACAGTGTGTCCATCTTGTTGATTTTCTCACAAACCCAAACCTTTATTTTTTGTATTTTTTATCATCTCTTTATATTTTTTTATTTCTGCTCTCAATTTGATAATTTCTTGATCTCTACTTCTTCTGTGTGCTTACATATTTTTCTTCTAGACATTTCAGGTCTGCTGTTGCATGGATGGTATGAATGTTCTCCAGTATCTTTATGTAGGCACTTTGTGCTATGAAGTTTCCTCTTAGCATCACTTTTCATTCCTCATTATTTTCCATTCATTTGCATTTGATATGTATTTATTTTCTATGAATTTTATGCTTTTCAAATGTTATATTTCTGCTTGAAACCCTTTTTTTTTCACTTGGTCTAAGCTTATTCACTTTCCATGAATTTGTAAGCTTTGTGTACTTTCTGATGCTATATATATCCAGCTTTAAGCCATGATGGTCTGATAGGATCCAGGATGTTATTTCAATTTGATCTTAGGACTTACATTGTGTCTGAGTATGTGGTCAATTATAGAGGATGTTTCATGAAATGATGAGAAGATATATTCCTTTATGTTTCTGTAAAAATTTTGTAATTTTCAGTTGGTTAGTCCCTGCCGTGGTAATATATCTGAGCTCAGGTGGTGACATGTTGCCTGACTGTTCTTGAATCTATTCCTAAACTGGTGTCTAGGCATCTGGGTTTGGGGCAATAATAGGACTAAGTGATGATTTGATGTGTGGGAGTTTTGTTCTTGGGTTTCTGTTGGCACTCTGAAGTTTCAGAAAGTGTGTTGGATGAGTGTTGCTATTTTAATGGCCTGCTTGGCTAGTGTATTCATGGTGTTATGTTTGCTGGATGGTATGGAAGGAAAGGAGCCCCATGTGTTCAGCTAGAGCACTAGGGAAGATCCTGAGAATTGGGTTTGTGGTAACAAAGATATTGGGGAAGATCCCCAGTATACCACCTTAGTCTCCATGCAAGCATATGCTATTGTACTAATCCATATCCACCCTTATGTTTTAAGATTTGCCAGAGAGTATATTCTTTGTCTCAGGATGTCATGTACTCATGACATTAATACTTCCTGAGACTTCTGAGTCATTGGATTGCAAGTGTGTAACATTCTTCCTACCTCTTGTGTTTGTTTTAAGGTATTTTTTTTTAGATTTTATTTTTTTTTAATTTTATTTTTCTCATTAGTTACATTTTGTTAATTCTGCATCCCAGCTATATCCCTTTTACCCTTTCCAATCCCACCCTCCCTTCCTCATCTCCTCCCTGCCCCTTTCCAAGTCCACTGATAGGGGAGGATATCCTCCCCTTTCATATGATTCCCTTTTTTGAGGTAATATCAGTAGTATTTTCCCTGTATGTGTGACTATGCACCTCTTGTGTATCTGGTTCTCAAAATAGTCAGCAGATGGCCTCAGAAATCCAGAATTTGGAGTAATGGGTAGTTGTGAGCCTGAATGTAAGCAATGGCAATTGAGCCCAGTTATTGGCAAGACCAACAAGAGCTTTTCATTATTGATCAACCTCAACCGTTTTATGTTGCTCATTAATGGACAACTATTCCAGGACTAATGATTTCATCCATCCATTTGTACCTGTTTGAACATGCATTCCCTTTTAGTAAGCTCTCATTAATATTAGAGTTTAAAATGGGACACTTCAGGTTTTTGAAAGAGAGATAGCTAACTGTATTGAATATATAATTCTTTGTAGGAACTTCAGAAATACCATGGAGTTCTTTGTATCTTTCTTAATTGAATGATTTTTGAACCAGATAAAGGCCTTAACTCTACCTCATCTGGATGTCATGAAATTTGTTTTGGAGCCCAGACAGGCTTGCAGCACAATAAAATACACATACCTCTGCTTCCTGACTACTGGAATTAAAGTCATAAGCCAATACATCCTGCTTGTCCATAATTATTGTAGTTAGAAATTGTGCATACAATTTCTGTGATCTGCGGTCTGTACTGTTCATCAACATCCTTGACTTGCTTACTTTATGTCTGTTAATTGACATTTCTCTTGGAAGGCTATATTCTATTCAAAAGGTGCAGAAATGAGATAAACCTCCTCATTTAGTTTACTTCTAAAATGACCAGGTGAGTACGTAAGAAATTCTCTGTCAGGAGATAAGTCAGGAAAGAACCAGAATTATATGAATATATTGTCGATGAAGTATACTTTTACATTGTTGCCACTGTTGTGCTTTCTCTTATACCCATGTTTGGGATAATTTAGAATTCTATCACCTATGATGATGTGAATGTGTACTTCACTCGGGAAGAGTGGGCTTTGCTGGATCCTTCCCAGAAGAGTCTCTACAAAGATGTGATGATAGAGACCTACAAGCACCTTACAGCCATAGGTAAGACACTGAATTTTCTTTCTCTATTTGGTTAAAGTGGACATCTGTTGTTGATTTTTCTCAATGATGCTCTTATGTAATTTCAATTGGAATGAGGGAGAATAAATCAATCATGTTTCTAAAGTTCACTGAAGAGAAAAAGTTAAATTTTCCCTAATTTTTAGTAAAATATCTCTTTCTGGTCTATATTTTAGGCTACAATTGGGAAAACCATAATATTGAAGAACAGTGTCAAAGTTCTAGAAGATATGGAAGGTAATTATTTTATGGAAGCTGATATAAATATGCCTGTGAGAAAATTTTCAATGTGTCCCAGGAGTTTTAAAGGAAAGCAATAGAGTAAAGAATCCAATATTCTAGAGTATTAAGGAATATTAAATTCTCCCAAACTCATGTTCCTCAATGTATGCTATGTTATTTTGTTTTCAAGGCATTTTGATATAAATGAAGACAGTGAAACCTTTGCTAAACAGATATTAGTGTAAAAAGGACTTTTATTCAATCTAGAAATCATGGTCTCCAAAGATTACTGCCCCTCAGTGTGCTACCCTAGGCCTGGGCAGGGCAGATTCTAGGTTCCATACAACCTACCTTAGGCCTAGGAGATTTTTGGCTTCTGAGAATACTGCTAAATAGGCACACCCTATCTTGTTCTTTCTGAGCTCATAGATGGCTGATTCATTTCAGCTTTTCTGGCTCAAACTCCTCTCCTAGCTTCCTTATTAAATCTGGCTTTTCTGCTGTCACCTAATTGCTTTGTATAGTCTCAAACTAACTCCATCTGTCTTTTCCAATCTTCAGGCTCTTTTTTATTCTCTGGCTCATTTGATCTTGACCTCAGTTCTCTCCTTCCAACCTGTCTTTTTATTACTGTCCCAGTAAAACTCCCTCCATCTCCATGTATTACCCCTTCAGAAGTTCATTTCTGTTCTTGTCTCGTGAGAGATGCATGCATCATATTCTGCCAAATATTTTTCTGATTGTGTCGGCTTTTCTGCCACTACTTTTTCTTGTAACTGATTTAGTGTGTCTGGTTTTAGGTTGAGGTCTTTGATGTACTTGGACTTTCGTTTTGTGAAGAGTGGGTACTATGGATCTATTTGCATTTTCCTGCAGGTAGATATCCAGTTAGACCAGCACCATTTGTTGAAGGTGCTAGTCTTTTTTACATTGTATGATTTTGGATTCTTTGTCAAAAATCAAGTGAGTGTAGGTGTGTAGGATTTTTTCTGTGTCTTCTATTCGGTTCCATTGATCTACCATTCTGTTCTTATGCCAATACCATGTAGTTTTTATTACTATGGCTGTATAATATAGCTTGAGATCAGGGATGGAGATACCTACAGACGAACTGTTGTTATACAAGATCCTTTGGACAATTTTGGTTTTTTTTTCATTTTCCATATGTAGTTGAGAATTGTTCTTTGCAGGTGTGCAAAGATTTATGTTGCTATTTTGAAGGGAATTGCATTGAATCTGTAGATTGCTTTTGGTAGGATGGCCATTTTCACTCTGTTAATCCTATGGATGCATGAGCATGGGAGATCTTTCCATCTTGTGATATCTTCAATTTCTTTCTTCAGGAACTTGAAGTTTTTTTCAAAGAGGTCTTTCACTTGCTTATTTAGAGTCACACCAAGGTACTTTTTTATTTGTGGCTATTGTAAAGGGTGTTGTTTCAGTAATTTCTCAACCCTTTTGTCTTTGGTATACAGGAGGGCTTCTGATTATTTTGCATTTATTTTGTATCCAGCCACTTTGTTGAAGGAGTTTATCAGCTGAAGGAGTTCTCTGGTTGAATTTTTGGGGTCACTCATGTATACTATCATATCATCTGTGATTAGTGATACTTTGACCTCTTCCTTTCTTATTTGTATCCCTTTCTCTCCTTTAGTTGTCTTATTGCTGTAGCTAGGACTTCAAGTACTGTGTTGAAGAGATATGGAGAGAGTGGGCAGCTTTGCCTTCTCCCTGTTTTCAGTAGGATTGATTGAAGTTTCTCTGCCTTTAGTTTGATGTTGTCTATAGGCCTGCTGTATATTGTCTTCACTATGTTTACGTATGGGCCTGTATCCCTGATCTCTCCAACATTTTAAATTTGAATGGGTGTTGGATTTTTGTCAAATACTTTTTCAGCATCTAAGGAGATGATCAGGTGGTTTTTCTCCTTCATTGTGTTTATATGTAGATTACATTTTGACTATGATGTGATTTGAGTTTCTATCCTAGCTCTGTCTATTGGTGTCCAGTAGGCCTCTTTTGTGGTAATGGACATCTCTTTCTTTAAGTTGGGAACATTTTCTTCCATGATTTTCTGGAAAACATTTTCAGGACCTCGGAGCCTGGAATCTTCTTTTCCATTCATTCCTATTATTCTTAGATTTTTTTCTTTTTTTTATTCTTTATTAATTAAACATTTTCCCTTTTGTATTCCCCCTGTGGTTCCCTCCCTCCTCCTGTCCCAATCCCTTCCTTCCTCCACCCTCTGCATGCATGCTTCTCCCCAAGTCCACTGATAGGGAGGTCTTCTCTTTCCTTCCTTCTGATCCTAGTCAATTAGGTCTCAAGGAGTGGCTGCATTGTCATCTTCTGTTTGGCCTGGTAATCTTTCGTCCCTATTTTTTTGGAGGAGGTAATTAAAGAGCAGGCCAATCAGTTCATGTCAGAGACATCCCTGTTCCTATTTCAATGGAACAAACTTGGATACTGAACTACCATGGGGTACATCTGTGCAGGAGTCTTAGGTTATCTCCATGCACAGTCCTTGGTTGGATTATCAGTCTCAGGAAAGACCCCTGTGCTCAGATTTTTTTGGTTCTGTTCCTCTCCTTGTGGAGTTCCTGTCCTCTCCATATCTTACTGTTTCTCTTTCCTTTCCTAAGATTCCCTGCACTGTGCCCAAATGTTTCCCATTAGTCTTAGCATCTACATTAATAGTCTGCAGGGCAGAGTCTTTCAGAGGTCCTCTGTGTCAGGCTCCTGACTTGTTCCCTCTTTTCTCCTTCTTCTGATGTCCATCCTCTTTGTTTTTCTGGATAGGAATTGAGCAGTTGAGGAAGAGTCTTCCTTCTTGATTATTTTCTTTAGGTGTATAGATTTGAGTAGGTTTATCCTATATCATATGTTTGTATGGGTCCAGTATATACTGTGTGCATCTTTTTTCCTTCTGGGGCTTCCATGTTGAGAATACTGTCCCAAGAACACCAATGTTGTCCACAGTGGGAGTGTGGGTGGGAGGTATCCAATGTCTGACTGCTAGCGTAGAGGGACCCTGGGTGTGGGGCTTTGCAGGCACTCATTTGAAGGCACACCCATTCTCTCTTTGGTTAAATCAGAGAACACAGATTTTCCCCCTGTTTTCTACTCTCAGATGTGTCCCTGCTGGGGCAAATGTGGGTGTAGGATCCCTAGCATCTCAGTGGTGCTGCAGCTGCAAAACATGGAAGCTGGTAAAACAGTCCACTGGGAGTCCAGCCACAGCTGCAGAAGTGGGAGGCAGGTACAGATGTCTGATGGGAAGCCTTGTGGAGACCCTTCAGCGGTCTGCAGTCCTGGGTGGCCTGTACAACCAGCTGCCCTCCACTTAGGGACTGGACAGCTCGTACAGTCACTGGCTGGGAGGCTCTGAAAGGCCAATACAGTTGTTTGTAGACCTGGGACATGGAAGGCTGGTATAGCCAGCAGCTGCTGCTGAGGACTTAGGAGGCCTGCCCCTGCTGTCTTAGTCAGGAAGCAGGGAGTGCTTTGCTAGGAGCTGCAGGGCACTGTGGGCTGCCTCTGCTAAGGAGAAGGGAAACCTGACAACGGAAAGTGCAGATGGATCAATTGTTCCCACTCTCAGTCCCCAGAGGAGTCCATGGATCTAAATGGTCTCAGCTCATGTGTTGTCCCCTCTCGCCAAGGAAGCCACAATGTAGATGTCCTGGCTTTAGCTCCCTCTCCACTCACCAATTTCAGAGTTTCAGATCCTCAGCCTCTCAGATATGATGTACGCTGGTCGCTACCATCTTGGATCACCCATTTTTCTTTTTTTAATAAGTATACTTTTGTCAAGTTTGATACAAGTCATGTGAACATACAGATACAGAAAATAGAAACATAACTCTCTTTCCCAGAACAAATAGAAGATGAGTAGTAGTTCTTCTTTTATTCAGACTTTCTTAATGTGGTGCAAGTTTATATTTAATTTATTGATCATTAATCATAAATAAATTAATAATAAAATGTTAAAGAGTATTTATTGTCTCTCTAGTAACATGATGATCTTTTAGGTCTCCATCATTACATCTATGTAGAGGTACTTTTGGGAAGGATTCACCAAAGCTCACTTTTCCTGAGCAGGCTTTTTCCTGATGTATATTATCATAAGTTATTGCATTCTAAACTTCACTATACATGTGTACAATAGAACACATGATAGTGACCACAGTATAAATTAATATTTGTTCATGTTTTCATACAATCATTATTAATAACAAATAAATCATGAACTTGTATCACATTCATAAAGTCTAGTCTGAGCAGGGGATTTTTAATAATTAAACTAATTACTTAATTAGTTTTCCAAACTCATTGAAAATAAAGTCAAATAAATCACACTACAAAAAAATCACTATGATTACAGGCCCTCTGGAAATTGTTGTGTTTATGATGGTTCACTTTACAAAATCAGTATGACTACAACTAAATGAATGCATTCACTGTGATAAAGGTGAGTTCTTCTAGGTCTTTTTAAATATGTGATGAACCACTTATGGAAACATGATGCTATAAGTGAGGCATGTAATAAAGTTTCTCGCGATCAAAGGTATCTTGTAGGGTACAAAACTCCCACAATCAAGGGGGAAACTATGAATGTAAATGAAGGGATAAAATGTAAATATGAAACTTTATTTTACAATTATGCCAAATTGAAACCTTAATTTACACCGACAAAAAGATCATCATTGTAATGATTATGGTAAAATTACACATACCCTAATTATCTTTGCAGGAATGAAAGAACACATGTTTATGGGAAGCGCTATGAAAGTAACCAGTGTGTTAAAGCCTTCACACATCACACTGATCTTCAAAAGCATAAAAGGAATCACAGTGGAGAGAAGCCATGTGAATATAATCAATGTGGTAAAGGCTTTTCACGACACAGGAAATTCCACCTACATAGAAAAACACATGCTGGAGAGAAACCCTATGAATGGAATGAGGGTGAGAAAGTCTTTTCCCAACATGGAAATCTCCAAATGCATAAAAGAACACAAACAGGAGATAAACCATACCAATGTAATCAAAGTGATAAAGCCTTTGTATGTTGCAGTGATCTCCGAAAGCATGAAAGAACTCATACTGGAAAGCAGTCCTGTGACTATAATCATTGTTGTCAAGCCTTTTCACAACAGGGTAGTCTCCAAATGCATAAAAGAACACATACTAGAGAGAAACTTTATGAATGTAACCAAAGTAGTAATGCCTTTTCATGCACCAGTAGTCTCCAAAAGCATAAAAGAACACATACTGGAGAGAAACCCTACAAATGTAATGAGTGTGGTAAAGCCTTTTCACACCACAGTAATCTCCGGGTGCATAAAAGAACACATACTGAGAGAAACCCTACAAATGTAATCAGTGTGGGAAAGCCTTTTCAAACACTAGTATTCTCCAGGTGCACAAAAGAACACATACTGAGAGAAACCCTACAAATGTAATCAGTGTGGTAAAGCCTTTTCACAACCCAGTGGTCTCCATGGGCATAAAAGAACACATACTGGAGAGAAACCCTACAAATGTAATCAGTGTGGGAAAGCCTTTTTCACAACCCAGTAGTCTCAAAAGCATAAAAGAACTCATACTGAGAGAAACAGTACAAATGTAATGAGTGTGGTAAAGCCTTTTCACACCACAGTACTCTCCATGTGCATAAAAGAACACATACTGGAGAGAAACCCTACAAATGTAATCAGTGTGGGAAAGACTTTTCACACCCTGGTAGTCTCCATGTGCATAAAAGAACACATACTGGAGAGAAACCCTATGGATGTAATCAGTGTGGGAAAGCCTTTTCACACTACAGTAATCTCCAGGTGCATAAAAGAACACATACTGGAGAGAAACCCTACAAATGTAATCAGTGTGGGAAAGCCTTTTCACGATACAATAGTCTCCAAGTGCACAAAAGAACACATACTAGAGAGAAACCCTATGAATGTAATCAATGTGATAGAGCCTTTGCAAGTTGTAGTGGTCTCCAGAGGCATAAAAGAATTCATACTTCAGAGAAACCCTAGGAATGTACTCAATGTGGTAAAGCATTTGAATATTGCTGTGATCTCCGAAAGCATGAAAGATTTCATACTGGAGTGAAACTCTCTGAATATTACCAGTAAATTTGATATGAGCATTTATATATGATTTTGTTCTTGATTTTTTTTTTTTTTTTTTCAAAACCAGGAAAAAAATCAAAGTAGAGAGAAAACCTTATGAATGTATTTAGTATGGTAAAATCTTTGTTCATTTCTATAGGCTTCACTTTCATGAATGATTGATACTGAAAAGAAAGCTGATGAATGTGGTATAATTAGCAATTGACTGCATCTCACTACATAGCTTTATGTATATATAATTTGATGTTCCATGATTCTGTATGTTTCTGCTAATTATCCCTTTTGTCATTTCATCTTGAAGTACTATGTTCTGTAGGAAATATATAAAAGGTTCCAGATAATGTAACATCAAGGATAGATACTTAAAAAGAACCACTTCTGTGTGTGTGTGTAAGGTTCATGGGGTTTTGAGGCCATGGCAGATATGTACAGAGTGGGAGACAACTTTGTCCCATCTCCTTTGGCCATCTAAATAAGATGATTGAGGTCTGGTTGCCTGCTTTGGACAACCTGAGGACAAGCTGCCTCCTACTGTATTCTCTGTATCTACTCAGCTATGGTGAGTCAATTCTCCAGTTCTTCCCCTCTTCTTTTGTCTTCTCAGACATGTGTACATGTCAGTCAGAATACCAAGCAGGCCACCACTTTGTGGTCTCAAATAGGAGTTTAAATCTCCTCAGTCCCCACTCTGTCATCCCTGTAATCTCTCTGCCTAGCAGGAATAAGGATATTCTGAATAAACATTCCTATATCTCCCTTGGGTGAATATCTAGTCAATCAATGAACTCCATGAAATTCTGATTTCCTCTGGAATGTCATTGTTCAAAAGACCTATTCCTGTAGATGAGGTATTTTCTGCTCAATAACATTATGTCATTCTTTGAATACCTTGCAGGAGAGACATAAGCTGAGCATGGAGGAGGAATTTACAGATGGGAAGTTTTTAACACATGGCTTGGTTATATTACTGAGTTGTGTATCTCTTACCTGCTGTCTAAACCTATTAAACCTAAAGGGTGAATTAGTTACCATATGTTGTACTTCACACCTGAGAAAAGCTGCTGAGGTGCCTTTTTGACAGAAGGCGATCTGGCTTCCAGGTTCTCCCAGCATCCCTCAGTTCCTAATTTCTAAAAGGCATGATTTGCATACTCAACATCACCCTTAACTTTCCAGTCCTGTAGACTGTGCTTCTCCTCTCCCAGAGGCCCTTCCTCATATAGCTAGATATATTGTTTTCTTCTATATGCTTTTCTTCTCTCACTCTTCCTTTCTTTGTTTCTTCTCTGCTTTCTGTTTACTCTCTGTGTGTTCTCTCTCTATTTCATTTGCTCTCTCTGTCTCTCTTTCTCTCTACACATAATTCTCTGGCCATATTTATGTTTTCTGCATGGGAGCTTCCCTGCAGTTCCTTTGGAACTGTGAAGCCTCTGAGAACTGTTTTGTGATAAGCCTGTATTTAAATGCTTCATCATGTCTTCAATTAGCAAATTTCACCTGTGGGAAGAAAGATAAAGTGAAACCTTATATATTCATCACTGGTCAAAATTAGTCACAATGAAGAAATATGTTAATATGTTTCCAGTTTTCATTAATAATTTGTGTTTTAACCATTGTTTTTTTTTTTTTTTTTTTTTACCTACCCCCTTATCAGTGGACTAGGGAAGGTGCATATGGGAAGATGGGGATTGGGGGAGAATGGGTGGATTGGAAGGGGATATGACCAGGACACAAAATCAATAAATTGTAATAAACAAATAATTAAAGATGATTTCATTTTCAATCATTGATTTATTTTCTTTTTTTCATTTGAAAGAATAGTCTCAATATGAATCTCAGATCTACATGGAAGTTAGTATACATACTAGATCTGCTTACCTTGCCTTCTTAGTGCCTGCAGTATTGTTGGGCATGGTCTACCTCAATAACTCAGTTCTTTCAATGGGCTTATTGAGAATGAATCACTGAGTTCAAATGGTCATAGTAGAAGGACACAGCTCTGGTCTTAACTCCAGTAATAGAAAAAAAATCTTTCTTCAGTTACAGTTGTTTGGCTTAAAATCCTCTCCTACAATTATAAAGAAAAAATTTTTTTTTGCTTTAACATTGAGTTTTTATCACTCATCATAGTAAATCGGAGTTCTGTCCTTAGTCAACAGATAGTGAACAGTTGCCTCACAGACATAAGTACGTATACTTATGTGTCACTACTCATTACACTCATCCCTACATTCTACTAAATCACTGAGGTTGAAACCACCTAAGCCAGGCATGGTAACACAGGCCTATAGTCATGGTGTTTAGAAAGAAGAGGCAGGAACTTCAAGGTTTCAATGTCATCCAAGCAAATATCCAAGGTCAATGGTATAACGGGAGGTCCACAATACAAAGGGAGACTGATTGGATAAGACCAATGTCCATAGTCTTCCCTACAGCCCCAGAACATCCAGGCCATGCCAGCACCATGTGTTACCTAAGGAATTTGCCACCCTTTGCTTGCTACTGTTTCCTGTCCAAGACAGGTCAGGTCACTTCAGAGTCAGACTAATTTTGGGCATTGAAGATTATAACACTCTTGGAAGTGGGAGAATTAGCCTCAGGAAATGGTGAGTTCCTTATTTATATATCCTATGGAAAGGGTTAAGCACAAAAACACCCACACAAGCCATACACATGGACTCAGTAAGTTTTTTTTATATATATATACATTTGTCCATACTTATTCACACATTCTTTCTTAAGACATTGGAAGGAATGAATTTGGAACAGGGTGGAGAGAAAGGACAAGAATAGGGGAAATGGTGTAATATATTTTAATTAACATCTGTAAAATTAAATTTAAATAAAATTTGGCTATAGAGGGCATGGGAGTTACTAGCACTGGGTGTTATAGAAGACTGGTTCCATTTCATGAATCACAATCTAGCTAAGTATACCCTGTA
>JAEOAE010004208.1:0-30650 GCA_036365155.1 Meriones psammophilus
TACAGGCGCAGAGAGGGATGAACACGCATTAATAGGGGGTGTTCCACTTGTGTAGGTCTCAAAGGGCGTGTTTGCCCAGAGGGGATGTGACGGTGTGTCCCTACAAAAAACACAGACGAAACGTTTCTGCTGGATTCGATTAGAGCTGTTATTCCTCGACGATGCAGATATGAGGTGGCATCTCCTCTGTCTCTCTTTCTCTACATATATATATATATATATATATACATGGCTTTTTTCTACCTGGGCGCGCAGCCACTCGGCGAAAGTCTCTGGGCGATGCAGAGATTCATACATGGGATACGAATCAATTTATTGGCGATGCTCGCTGCCTGCACCGAGTGGCTGCTCTGCAGTTGCGCCACGCGCATTCGGGGAAGCTCCAGTGCCAACTTCCGGCAATGTGCTGGCTGAGGTCGCCTCTGGTTCGCGATAAGCCGCTGATGCTGGTGGTCTTCCCGTTGGCAGCCGTCGTCTATCGGCAGCAGAGTACAAGTTCGGCGACGTATCGAAGCCGGAGCTGAAGACCGCTGCTGTAGCTCCCGGAGCTGCCCCGGCAAAGTATGTGTCCACTGCAGGACCCGCAGAAGTAGCCGCTGCGTCAGCATGTGCATCCGTGCAGCAGCAGCAGCAGCGCCCCACAGATGGTATACAGCAACAGTAGCAGCGCAACATAACAACAACACAGCGGCGGAAGGCTTCCAGCAGCGCAGGTTAGGCGTGTGTCACAGGTGTAGAAGCGGCAGACTGCAGGCGATTGCCGGAAAGAAAGAAAGCAACAGCTAAAAGACAGAATGCATAATCACAGAATGTCACGGAGCTTGCCACCAAGACACCAGCGAGGGTAGCAGTCACGTGTACCAACAGCAGAAGTAGCAAAACGAGCACCGTAGTAGTCACACAGTACATAGAGTAGCATAGCATGGCGGAGGCGCCAATTCCACATTGTGCTACCAGCCGCACCATATGCTAAGCCAGCATCAGCGGAGACATACAAAGCAGTACGGAAAGATGAGCCGCATGGAAATGAGCACTGTTACGAGAAAGACCTACGAAGGGCGAGCTTAGCCAGGCAGCAGCAACAGTAGCCATGCCGCAACGCAGTAATAAAATGCAAAGGCAGCGCAGCAGCATCAGTGTATGATATCACACCAGCGACAATACTGCTATATCAGCGCGACTTAGCGCGCAGGGAGACCTCGCCTACGCAATAGAGCCGCATGATCGCGCTCTTCCCAAGGACGTATTTAGTCGTGCTGCAAGCCTCACTGCTCTAAAGAATGTTGTGGGAAATGTGACCCCTTGCTGCACTGGACAGAAGAAGACATATATACATATGTATATAACAGTATATAACCATTTTGGTGGACTTGTACATATCTCTCTACATGTGCGCATATATAACTGATGCGTCACACTTCGTTCCCTGTAGGCTCCTGTCAAGACAGAGCGCCGCACTACCGCGTAATTAATCGGCTGGTACGTTGACGGGATTTCGAGTATATCCCACAATGCTGCGCGGCGGTAAGTTCTATATGTGAACGTTGTGCCACCTTACTCACCCGTGGCTTGAACAGGAGGTCGGGAGGCGGCTGCTCGAAGATCTGGCGTTGCAACGCCCTCGCTGGTGCCCCTCCCACTGACCGTGTTACTGGCGTGACCATATTTGCCGCTGGTTGCTTTGATGCATCTGACTGTGCCCTGCCGCTTGATTTCTCCATCGCTTCACTCTCCCTTGCGGCGAAGGGCGTGCCGTCGCCTCCACGACAAGCGCTCTACGCCCGGCTCCGGCAATGCTGCTGGGGCTGGCGCTGCCGGTAGCTGCTCTTCCACTGCTGCTACTGCAGGAGATCCAGCCGCAGCCAGGAGCAAGCGTGGCACGGATGGCAGAGGAGACTCCTGCAAGGCTGCCGCCGATGGCGCAGAGGGGTGGCGAGGCTGCTTGCTGCAGCTTCTGCTGCGAAACAGGCTGAGCTTGAGAAGCCGCTGCTGCCGCTGCAGCCCTGATCGATGATCCTGCCCCAGATGAAGCAGCAGCAGGTGATGCCTGGGCAGCTTGGCCGGCAGGGGAGGAGAGTAAGCGGTGTCATCAGCAGGCCCGGAAGAAGACATGACTGTGTCTAGGAAGCAGCTGGCCCCAGTATTTATCAACAAGCGCCATGAAAGAGGCCACATCAGCATAAGTCAGAGGCTTCCCTTACGGCAGAAGACATAGCTACTGTCGTATCAGGGGGTCCTGCACTTGTAGCAGCAGGAGACGCCGAGGAGTCGGGCGGTAGGCTGGAGAATTGCGTGCGGCTTTGAAGACAGCACAGGGATGCTCTCTGAAGGGTAATCTTTTACTACGCCTGCTCTACCACCACGCCACCGACGCTCCGTGACTGCTGTTGCTGCTTTGTATTCCCATCGGCTTCACCGGAAGCGAATTGTCGGAGGGGGCTCGGTAAATAAACTCCTCGAAAACGGGTGTCCTCGAGGGGCGCGCGCTGCTGATCCCGCGGCAGTGCCCTCCTGCTGTCGCTGCTGCTGACGTGCAGCAAACCTTGCAGCGGGAAGCAAGAGAGGCTCCACGGCACTGCATTCATAGCTGTCTTTCTGTTCCTGTTGAACGAAGATATAACTACAACAGCAACCTCAGAAATATGCATGCGGGAGAAACTCCTGTACTGGGTTTAAACAGCCCTTCTTCTAAAGATGTCCAGGAGTGTAAATCCACCAACGACGAAACCTTTGTAGGGACCTACCTCCTGCACCTCCACCGTTTGCTGCTGCCCCACCTCTGCGCTTATCGCTCCCATGCTGCTGCCCCCTGCACCTCTTCGTCTTGCTGCCTCCCGGTCGCAACGGCGGAGGGAGATTCCGCAACATTGACGAAACAAAATTGCTCGGTGACGCCTCCTTGCCGGGGCATACTCACGCAGCAGACGGAAGTCATCTTCTAGGCGCCAAGGAACCTCTGCGGTCGAAGAAGCAGGCGAAGATAGCATGCAAAGCGGCAATTGCTGAAAAAATGCAGGTGCTGGTAGCAAACAGCAACAGCGGCAACATACAAAAATGCTGCACCACAGAAGGCAGCGTTTGCAGAGGTGGCTGCGGTCCCAGAAGAGAGTAGTAATTGTCGACTGCTACAGTAAGGGTAGCTGCGCTCGCGGGCGGGATCCGTAGCTCTCTTTGTACACAGCGGACTGACACCAACTTCATCGCTACACGGGAACAACTAGCAAAGCAAAAAGGCGGAAGTATTACGGGACAAGGATGAGCAGCACCGCCTCCACGCAAGACCAGGCTCGAGTTTGGTCAGATACCCGGAGTAGCAGCCCATCGTGCGGTATTACCTGAGGAACGACACCTGCGGGAAGTCCACGCATGCGTATAGATACATTCAAATTTCTCTCAAGCTATCAGTATTGTCCGTGGGCATGCAAACAGATACTGATGTTTGCGGACGCACAATTATTGAATGACACACAGGCAGACAAAGGTATGGGGGTCTGAACTGGATTTTGGTCCACGCAGATATAGCGTATACATATATATATATATATATATATATATATATATATATATATGTATATGTATATATATATATATATGTATATATACTGATATAAATGTCAATACCTATTTTGTACGTGTGCATCTATACAACAGCATACGTGTACATATGCCAAAACGTAGCATGAATTCGCGCATAGTAAACCAAATCTACAGCACCTGTAACACTTCGCCAGTCACCTGCATAAAGCCCACCATCAAAAAACAGAACCAGCTGAAGAATAGGTACATAAAATTGTCTGGTACCAAATAGGCTGAATATGCAATTCCTTCTGCGATATATATACTTGTATGCGTGTACGTATGTATGCTCACGGTAATAGAGAAACAGGTGAACGCTTGCAGGCCACTCCGCAGCAGAGCTGGTTAACGCAAGTCGGCTGCTTCGGCTGCAGTGAAGCCATATATATGAGTTGTTTGATCATAAACCTGCAAAGTTACACAAGTCTCTGTGTCGAACTCTGCTTCTGTAAACCCACGCGCGCAGAAACAGGCCCCTGCGGCCCCGCTGTGCTAGTTGAGAAGATGCCTGTAGACATCAGCCTCATTAAACCCTCAGCCCCCGCGACCTCCACGTCTGTACGGCGACTTTCATACACGTCTACATGTACGTACGTATGGCAAACACACACGTGCATGGCTACATATGTGCGTCTACATAGCAGACATCTTACACTTCTCCGTACCGAACCAAAGGCGTTGGAGGTACAGGATGGATCGTGCACAGCCACTCCACACCTCTGGGAACATCCGCACGTACAAAACACCATATATATCTGCATGCATCAGTATGTGAGGGCAGCGGCCCCCTGCACGGTCCACGTTGCAGAACTCCTGTTTGTTCTTGGCAACTACGGAAAAAGAACGTACTCTTCCGGTTCCTATCAAAAACTCAAACCCTTCAATACTTTTCAGTCTCTAGATGCGTCTCTATTTGGTTACATCTTTTCAAAGGTATTGAAAGTGAACTTGACGCCTGCAGCTCAGTCTATTTGCATCACAGGAAGCTTTTTCTGCCAATTTTCCTACCTTCCAAGCACGTCATCATATCTTCAATCGATACTCTTGTGACATTCTCTCTCTGCATCCAGCTCCTAGGGTGACTCTATTTGCGGGAATCCTCTATCTGTCAAGACCACCTGCAAATGTCTGTAATCCTACGTATCCATCATGAACGGATGTTTTAAGACGAGTACGGATGTGCGCGTAGGACTGAACATATTTTCCTGCTTGCAATATATACAGCCTACGTATACACGGCTATACCGGTGCGTACGGTTAGAGGTGCAGGTCCATCACTCTGCGATGTCTCTCGAGGCCTCTGTGCGGCGGGCGATCGTGGAACATACATACACCTGTATCTGTCAGGCTGCTGACTACGAATACTACACGCTCTGTGGTGATCGTCTCTCTGTTGCGTCTCCGCCCAGTGAGGCTGGAATGTATGGAGGACGGAGCTGCTTACCGGAGTACCAGTGGCCGTCCTGTGCATCCCTCCAGGCGCGCACGTCGAACATGCGAATGCCGTCCAGTAGCTGACGGGAGACAGGGACTTTCTGTGCAACTGCTAACTCAAAATACTTGACGCTGTTGACATCCGTAAGAGCACTATGTAACGTAGCAGGAAGAGCAATATCCACGAGCCGGAGGTCCGGGAAGAGCTGCTGCCAGTCCGGCGAAGAGCGGCGCCCCGGCACACGTCTTCGCGGCCGAATAGTGGGTGCCGTCCGCAGCACCGTTCGGCCTTCTGATGCAGATGCTGCTTCGTCTGCTGTCATAGATGGTCCTAGGACTCTGCCCAATAGTCCTCCTCCTCTGTCGCTACATCGTCGTTCCGCACCTTCACGTGAGAAAAACCTGTCCTGCCCCCCAGCCTCGTCGCGGGGCACAGGCGGAAGGTGCGCGCGCGCCGCTGCTGAAGTGCGCAGCCACGTACAGCGGAGCGGTAAAACAGAAGATACTGCACCAACTATAGAAGAAAGGAGTTGCAGCACGGCGGAGGCAGCACGGTCAGCAGACGCAGAAGGTTTAGCAGCTGCCGTAGCAGGAAGCGCGTGAGTCAGCCGTACGGGACAGAAACGGTGATGCAGTAGGGCGAAACACCAGGCGCGAAAGAAGCGAAAGCGACACCGGGCAGTGGCTGCGAAAGATGTAAGCGAGGTGTAAAGACAAAATCGTTGCAGAGCGTTTGCTTCGTCAAACGATATGGGACACGAGGTTCAGCGGTCGACGGAAAATACGAGGGAAGAAGGAAGCGGAAACGTGACTAAAATGGAGGCGACTGGTGGCTGCAGCACCTAACAGGGTTACGGTGTATAAGAAAGGAAAGGTCTTCGAAAGAAGGTCGGCAGCCAAGCGCAGCAGAAAGAAGAGGACGAGCAAGGGGAGGAAGGAGAGAAGAATGTCAAGAAAGTGGCGAAGGAGGGCAAACTAACTTGACTGAAAAAAATTACAGACTATGGACCACTCAGTGGGGCTAGAGAGGAAATCAGGACTAGTCGGTGTACAAGAGACGGAAGAAGAGAGAAATGAAGAAAGAAGAGAGAGAAGAGCGATACAAGGAACGAACGAAATGCTAAAGGAACAGTGAGTGAATGGAATGACGGAAAGGTTAGACGGAGGAACAAGAAACAATCAGGGGAGGACGCCCGATTGCCTACAGCTAATATCTCAGAGACTCCTTTTCTAAAAGTTAACCGTGGCTTTTTCTGAACTGGGAATTGATGTAGGAGGAAAGAGAAAAGGAAGGCCTTGAATTCCAGTTCACCTCTGTTGCATTTTGACGGGCGCTTGAAGCTAACTGCGACGTGAACAACATTTGTACATAGACCAAAACAGAAAAGAGCAGCCGTCGCAGCCGTAGGGGATGATTCAACAACCTCAGGAGAAGCCAAAAAGGAACAAGACGGTGCAAGGGACGGAAGAAAGCACCAGCAGGCGACGGTGATAGTGAAGCAGCCGATGGAGGAAGCGGAGTCAGGGGAAATTTGCGCGAGAGGCGGCTGCGCACGATAACAGATATGAAAACGGCGACCCGAAAGCAGAATCCAATGTGAACGGCACTATGGGGAGCGGAAGCTTGCAAGGAGGATGGAAGTAAGACTGTACTGTAGTGTACAGCTGGATGAGACAGACGAGCAATAGCGGTGTAACAGACCTCAAAAGGACGCATATCTTGCTGCTACCGCAGCCGGCGGAAATGAGTGCAGGCATGTTGACGGTGGCCGCTCGTGGACCTTGCACAGAGCGGAAAGTTGGCAAAGAGACGGCCCCGATCGATAGAAACGTCACGCCGGAAGGTTTTGTCCTGATGCCTCTACTTTGCTCGACAGAAACCCCACACCGCAAAATGAACATGGTACGGATATATACAACACTGTGTATCTGCCGTGTTACTCTGCAAGGGTAAGGTAAATGCGCTCAGGTATCAACACACGTGGTCAAATTTATTCCCTGACATGTAGACAATAAAGTGCCACGTAAGGCTTGAAGACAGATCCTTCTCTTACTTTAAGCCGCAGTGAAGCTTCTTCCTCTGGCGCTGGAGACACCAATGCTACGAGGATGGGGGGAAAGAATAATTGCTCCTGGAAGCTGTGCGGGAGAAAAAGATCTACATTTACGATGCTCAGATGAATTGTAAATACACATCCTCCTTCAGGCAGACGTTCAGACAATTAGATTTGATTGTCAAAAGACATACGGACTATACACGTAAGCAGGAAGAAGAAACACACACGGAGTGAAGCGGACCATTGCCAGAAAGAGACCAAATTGACAAAGCTGCGCAGGAACACAGACAACACCTCGAGGTTTGAAGCGACACAAAATGTGGGTGTACTAGTGCACCTCTACGCACGAAGATATGAGTGAAAAGTTACGCGTTTCATCGTAAGTGAAACACTTTTACGCGAGAATCGCCCCTGATATGATAGACGAGACTCCTGCTGGAAAGCGCTATGCCGCGCCTATAAGGCCTCCATTATGGATCAGGACTGCTTACATTTGTTTGCGGCGGAATTGGACCGCGGCATATATTTACAGAGTGATTATATCAAAAATTAGGTTGACCCTGAACAACTGAATGAACGATGAACGCGCAAAAGGGTGAAATGTATGTGCATATATATATATATATATATATATATATATACATTTGTGTAGATTCCGTACGCAACGTGTCTACCGACAGGAACACAAAAGCACAAGAAGGAATGAGCGTACCTATGCCAGCATTAGGAAGGAATGAACATCGCCTACGCCAGCTTTACCTTAGAATAAAAAAGGAGGTTCTTTATGAACAGCAGATGCGTAATTATCGACAGATATATATGTGTACAAATATGTGTTCGTAAAGGAACGCACCCCTACGCACAATATTTGCATTTGTGTACAGCTCTTCTCATACAAGTGCGCGGCACCTGTGGATACTCGGACGCTAACGGCGACACCGCCGGTAGCCTTGCAATGAAATAAAGTTTCATAAAAGACTTCTCCTGTGCTCACTGTCCACCTCCAAGTACTGTAGTCAGCCGCTTAAAGCAAGCACGCTACAGGCGTTCTCCTAAACGCGTTCGTTCGCTCGTCCGCGTATCTGTTTGATAGTACGCGATTTGTCCGCCAACTTTTACGAGCGGATGGATCTTCGTTGGAATAGTGAAGAAGTCATCCTCGATTTGTGTGCAGCTTCAGAAACGTCCTAATTGACCGCTTTAACGGGTACACTCCCGTCACAGTTGATTCGCTCACCGGCGTGTTTCAAGCGGAAGATAACGGTTCGTAGTTCAGGAACATCTATATCTGACTGTGAAAAGGATATACTACTTCCACTGAGGGGCATGCTTTGCATCACCTCTTGCCACAACGTACGTGAACACTCTGAGTGTGTAGATCGGCTGCCGCACAGAAGGCAATGCAAATAGTGAAGCTCACACCATTATGTAAGAAGAAAGAGATCCAGCGAAGGAAATCGTCTGTGTCTATAACAGTGCGAGTCCTTTGTTCACGCGTGCACTCTTCGTCGTCGGGGTATGAAGTCCCCGGCGGTTGATCAAGCCGCAGCATCACGAAGAAAAGTAACAACAGCGGCAACCGGTACTCCGGTAATCAGATGCCAGTAACGATCGTCTGCTTTCTATATCACTCTTGTTTACGCATTATTTTTCGGAAGCAAATTGCCCTCCGCACGGTAAAGCGCAGCTCCCAGTGCTTCTGCAGCCCCTTCAACTACTGTCGGTGATACTACTGGTAGATGGAGCACTCGGAACAGGCGGCAGCTTCGGATCCGGGCATACCCTCAGCCTAGCCGCCAATATGCTCACTGCCAGAACCGGCAGGAAGAGATCCGCCCCAATGGAGACTTGAAAAAGATTTCTTCTGTTTGTCGGGAGCACGCCTAATGGAAGCCGTACGCGACCAGGAAGTTTCAAATCAACTAGTCTCTTTTCCAGCCACGATCGGAAGCGTCAACGCTTTCACTAGCTGCGGCACCAGAACAAAACTGAACAAATATAGACACTGCCGCTGACGGCGTTGTGGCACCACTTGTTCGTCAAGATGCTCTCCTTTCTCTTGAAAAGATTGCAATCACATCTTCTGGACTTTTACACTCACGGATGTCCGTAAAGCGGACGGCATCACCACCCCAGAGCGCCGAAAACCAGGAACGTGCTATGACGTGAGCGGCCCCAACACCATTTGTTGTATGGCGGCACGTACAGCAACACCAACAGTATTCAATACACACCGAATACAGCACCAAATAGACCAGTAGTACCTGTTTCAGCAGTATTCAGTTGAACTGCCAGAGTTCTAGTGGATTAGCTGATGCAGCCATACAACGACTACGTACAGCGAATCAACGTCACCAGCTGTGCAGGGAAGTTATTATGCGATGAAGGAAGTTTTCCGAGAACGAAGTGCTTCCTTCGCTCTATTTCGATTACCGGCATTGTTCGGAACGAGTGATCGACAAATATGGCGCCCAGCACGCAGCATGTATACAGGTCACAAAACTTTCTGACACCAGAGTACGAACACCTGACTATGCCATCAACGGGAAAATAGCGATTTCTCGTCTCGATTGGGCAACTTTGAGGCCTGGAATACATTTTGGAGGCCGCAGCTCAGCATACATTTCGCCGCTGTCAATTACACATCTCAACTGTGGTGTCTACTTTCTTTCATATGCCGCTGTGGGATGGGCAAAGCATAGACATGAAGAAGCGCAACCGCAGCAGCGTGAGGCGAGGGTGTTGGAAGCAGCGGCGCAAATCTATTTCGCGCAAATACCGCAAGAGTGGGCGATGGGCAGACAGAGGCGCCACTACTATTCAGCACTGTAACTGCCCTACCAGCAGAAAAGTAGAACTACAACCCCCCAGCAGCATGTGGTACGCTAACACGGAGCAGAACGAAGCACTGAGGTACTGTCCTACCTCAATGCTCCCAACAGAGGACGGCAACACATAAATACATGATTTTTGGGGCCACTGCCCTGGCAGCAGAACAGGAGTGGACTGAGCACGTTCGGCAACCTTGAGCAGCACGGTTCATGGCAGGTGGAAGCCGTATAGCGCACATGAACTTCTTTCTACTTCCCAACGACAGTAGTGCCTGAATACGTCAAAAAGCCCTTTGTTCTGTAGTGTCCGGAAGTAGCAGCACTGCGTTGCAGTAAAGAGAAAGATGCGATTTTAGAATTAACTGACAGTTCAGACCTTGCATTTGCAGCAGCTGGAGCTGCTCATACGGGAAGCAATTCGGGACAAGACGATTGTGCCCAGATGAAAGAGAGGAGCACCTGCTGCGGTGGCTGCGCTCAAGCTGCCTCCGGCAAGCGCGCGAATCGAGATCATGATGACCTGGGGATCACACAGTGCCTAGTCTTTCCGTCAAAGTGTATTTTAGCTACCTCAGGAGCAAGCGGATCTGCAGCAGCATTGAGCGGGGATGCTGGCAGAAGAAGTGAAGGAGTGCACTTCTGCCGGGTTCACTTCAACCGGCAGCACAGCAGATTTACCTCTAGTCTGCAATTATAATCAGTGTCCTCTGTCTGAGTAGTCTGGACCGCTACAGCCACTGTGAAGAGCGCACGAGAACACGTTAAAAAGATGCACAGTCCGGAAAGGCAAGGTTGTAGAGCAGCAAACGTTTTAGAAAGATCAGGTAACGCCAGTCCGTGTCTAACTTGCACATGTAGACACCTGAAGCAATAAAGATGGTGAAACAGCACGTGAAACGTCGTTCTTAGCAGCCACGGTCGTTAACTTTGTGTTTGATCACCTCCACGTATACTAAGGTTACTACGTGCGATGCAGGTGTGAGCAGGTGCAGCTGGCAAGGCGTCAAGGTATGTATATAGGATTATATTATCTGTTGGAAGGTACACGCATACGAAGAAGACCAGGTAGTATATGAATGTGAAACTGCTTCCAACAAAATGTAATTCAAAACGTGAAATAGACAGTCGCTTTTCCTTTATTTATAGCCGAGCGTGTGTTTTAGCATGGCCCTCCTACCTGTACTGTCTATTCTTGCAAAATGCATGCATGAGCAGGTGCACTTCAAAGGGAGAAAGCAGAAGAGAGTCAACGAAAGTACAAACGTCAACCATGAAGTCAGATTCTTACTACTGTACATAATATACGAGGCATCGCAATGGAGCCGGACTGCTGAGACGCGGGACATGCCACGCGTCATGTAAGTTTCGCACAAAAACCCACTTTGGATCTAAACAAGGAAAAAATCTCAAACCCGGAATGGATGTTACTAAGTGTGTGACGTACAGTTATTGTCCGAAGTATCAATCTGTGCAACATGCAGCTGCAGACTACAGAATTTCTTGACGTGGCTGTCGCACTCGTCCCTTCGTGTGGAAGTGCGCCTGGTGGTGGAAAATACCTAGATATATGGCGCTCTTCGCGCCTGTACCGGTATTCTCGTTACATGCGTGAGCGGACGCCTACCCACATCTTTTCCAGCGTGCGAATGTAGTGAGACTTGTGCAACAAGCAAACTGGTGTTGCGTTCCATATAATCGAGCTTCGTCTGTACGTGCATTTACAGTTCAGCAGATGGTTATATCTTTATATCCATTTATCAAGCCTCAGCTGCAAGCCTCGACGAAAACACCCCTATAACGTATGCATGCTATAGATATATAATGTAACTATGTATACATGTTTGCGCACACATGTATAAACGCGGGGAGCGGTTCAGCGAGCTAAACGGTGAAAGAGGCAATCACTGAAAAGATGGACTTAGATGGAGTCACCCACGGTAGCCGCCTTCGTGTTTTGCTTGTTCGTCGGCTGTACCCAGCGTCCACATCACGAACGCAGCCATACCCATCAGATATCATGTGCCGTAATTGCACCCTATCGTCTTCTGCATATGGGGTGTCCACCACATTACGTTAAGCACCAGTTCAAGTCAAAACCTTGAACTCATTGCGTTCCTTTGAATACTGCAGCCGCTTATTGAAGCATGCCTCAGCGATGGTCCCAAATGCACTTATGTCGTTTCTAAGACGGCCCATTACTCTCCTATGAAGCCTGACCACTGAGCACTGCTGAGTTTTGCGCGTGAAATGTTCTAATGGGGAAGTGCCGCTTACACAACTGAAGTTACAAGCCTTTTACGCCAGATACGCCCGTGTGTATGTACTGGCAGATATACGTACGTCCCCGCTGTGCAGAGATCCGCATCCGAAAAGAGTTCGCGCGTGAGTGTACATTTCCCTACCACGGTGGTGGCAATCGTAGGTTTGAATCTGTAGCGTCCTTTCCAGACACGGACGCTACTGTCGCCACTTTTTATCGTATGGAAAGCAGCAAACAATGTTACCGAGCGACAAAGGCAAGCATGTGTCGCGCTGCGTCATCCACACCTAGTAGCATGTTCGCACTCGAACAGATATGGGCCACATGCGTGTGAGCAGATCATTATATGAATACTGGTCTGCTAGTGTGCTACGAATTAGCACAAACGAACATGCAGGTACGCATATGGACAACAGGGTTTGCAACTTGAGAAGCAAAAGTGGCGCCCGCGACCGAATCGATCGTGGATCCATACGTGCATTGTACGTGTGAACTAGCAGAGTGTCAACACATATTCCAGGCTTTAAGCGTAGAGGTTGCACTGCTTCAGGGCACAACGCAGTAGCTCGAAATACTTCACGGAAGTCCTGGCTGTTCTGGAAGCGCTTTATCAAGGACATTGGAAGGCGGCGCAGTATATACGCTGCAGATCACACAGGTGAGATATACCAAAGGCGGACACAAACCACTTCTCGAACAGCACAGATATTTGCACTTAGTCAGCGTCCTGCTTCTACACAAAACAATGGATAACCAGAAGAAGTTGCATGCGCATCATCGGATAGAAACCACAACTTTCTACTTCTAAGGATTTCCATGCGTATACAGCACATCTTCAAGCAGAAACAGATGTACTTTCGTGTTGTATGTAGGGTGAGACAGAAAGGTCACGTGCAAAATATGTCGAGGCCAAGTACGGTCCTTTGCGTTTTAATGCTACACCATCGACCCCAGCAATTCCTTTTTTCTGCACTGCGGAGACACTGCAAGTCACAGGATGAGCAGTCGGGGTCAAAGCAGGAACAGAGGTGTATAATTGCGGCGCGGGCAAGTAAATACAGCGTATACAAGACAAAGCGCCAAGTAAGCTCGACTATCTTATGTGTCCATGTGGTATTTTGCGGGTGCAAACCTGCGTTGTCATTTCGGCTGCGTTTTTAAGTTGTCGACATCGGCAACGTCTGTAAAGAGAACTGCTTAGTTATGTCAGACGCGCACTCTATTATGCTCATTCTTCAGCAATAGACAAGGAATGAACGGAAAAATCGTCCGATCAGAATGACACTTTACTACTTACACTTTTTAGAAATGAACAGGAAGGATCGAATATAATTGCCGTAGTAGGCGTGTGCCTGCGCGCTGGCCTATATGGTACCCTGTGTGTCGGCGCGAAACCGGTGAGACCATTTGAACTCGCGTGTTGTTGTGCCACTTTGAGATCCACTTCCACAAGGTAGAAACAGACAGACGTCCTGCTTTCCCATTCCGGGAGCGTCGGCATGTGTGCTAATGATGTCTCCTGGCAGGCTTTAGTATTTATTCATACGAGGCTGCGAGCGAAAGATGTGAACGGCTGTTGTATGTCCGTCAGCCGACGGGGACACTTATTTTGTCAGTTTACTCAGCTGTTCGACCAGACCTAAATTAACGGTAGTAACTGACTTGTGTGTGTGTACACGTGGTGTGGATGCTCCTCTGTGGTTCCATTGAAGATTATGCTTGTTGTCCTCCTCTACCTAGATCCCCAACCGACGTGGGGAAGCCCCGGCAGATTGGGACGTCATTGACAGAGGAATGGATACAGGAATTCAAGATCAAGGAAGTACGACACTTCTGGAGCGCAGCGACCTGCGCACTGTACGTTAAATCACGTGTGAATGTGTCATACAATGCCCGAAGCCTTGTGCTGTAGCAACCTCTCTCTCTTGCAAACACATCTCTGTGTGCATGACTCGTGACTAGCATACCCTCTTTCTTGCAGCATGCATGCGTACAGAGGTCAAAGGGTTGCCTATCTCCTCTGCTGATCTATCCGGCATCTGCAGTTGCTTACCGTTCGCCAATGATATCACAGCGGAAACGCCTGCGGTGGCGCAGACTCCAATGAAGAGGTTCGGTGAAACTCCCCCTCAAAATAGGTCGTCAGCTGGTTCTCTTCAGTAGAAAGGAGATGATGCAAACGTCTCTAGCAAAAGCAACAATTCATATGCGAATAGCAGCACATGACCCGCACATGCCTGAAAGAGCCTCGTAGGCGAGCCTAGTCGTAGTCCCACAATGCCGAAAGCCATGCTGACAATTAGAACGAGGAGATTGATGATTGTATGCACCACAGTCCAACTAAACCTCCCTGCTAAGCATTGAGGATGCAATAAGATCGTCAGCGCTAAAGCCACATTGAAGATATTACATGCCAAGTTAACCGTCCACAGCCCCAGCAGCCAGCTGGCGGATCGCTGAAACTGCCACGCTTCTTCATCATCAAGAAATTTGAAGTACGGTAGAGCCTATCCCCTCGGCCATGTCCGAGAAGAAGGAAAAAGACCTCCGCTACTTGATGGAACACTGGCTGCAGGGTCACCCTGAGCGGCAGGAGTGTTTCATCTGGCGGAGGGTTACGGTACCCATTCTGAGAGCAGCAGAAGCTGAAACAACGACAAGGCCGCAAGAAGGCCTGCTTGTTGCAGGCTTAGTTGACTAGCCAAGAGTGTAGCGGAGAAGTAGTACCGCAACGCCAGGTAAAATGGTGCCTTTGCCTATGATGTCCGACGCCCTGCTCACGGCACTGCGCACGATTAGTTCACTTGGTGCTGGTAACTCAAGGTAAAAGAGCTGCCGCTAGTGAATGAAGCAGACACCTCGCGAAATCTGCTGCTGCAAGTCTACCTAGCTAAAGTTCCGCTGCGAGCATTTTTCGGAAGCCTAGCACCAGATGGTCAACTGCCCGGTGCGAGACGATGCGGGAAGAAGCGACAATAGTCTCACATCAGCAACAACTACAGCAGTAGTTACGCCCGCACCAATCACAAAACTGGCCCACACTAGAGTTATGAGAAAGAACCTTTGCTGCAGTTACCGCGCGGGAAATAGTCATCGCAGTCGAGAAAACTTAGTCGCAGGTAGCTTTGTACTCATCCTTTGGACTTCAGAAAGATGTGGGTATGTGTCCTGCTGAAGCCTCGGTAGGACGTTTGCGTTATACGAAACAACCTTTTAGGAGATGCTACCTTTCCGTAAAATGGCTTCCTTGCTTAGGAGTAATTAGCTGCTGCGGGCCGAGGCGGGTGCTTTGCGAGCACCGTGCTACGTAGTTGACAGGAAACCGCGCGACAACAGATTCTTAGTAAATCACGCCTGGCAAAAATGTGCACTAATCTGTCTGTGACGGGACAATTAGCTCCAGTACGAACAGCACATGAATTTGTTATTCTGCTAGCGTGTCTTGTCAGCGCTTCTCTCCGAACTGACTGTTTACCACAGCTCGCTAGACGGGGAGTGACCGTCGACTTTTCTTCCGCAAAAGTTTCACTGTTTCTTCCTATTCAATTCAACTTTGCTTGTGCTGGCAGACCAGGAGGAAATGCTGCGCTATCTAGCAAACTTTAAATCATCTGTCTGCTGTGTACTTCTGCCGGTCTAGAAGATACATGCACAGAATGCGCTGTCTGGTTCTGTTGGTGTTGTGCTGCGGCCAGACAGCAGGTGAAGAAACCCAGGAACCACATCAGTCATGCTAGAGTTCTGCATTGCTCGCGTACGCACAGCTCACTCTGGCATCTGCATGTATCTAGGCACGTGTGTTGGAGAGATTCATGCGCATATATACATATATATATATATATATGTATACGTAAGTGATGTCTTTCTTTATACGTACAAACCAACTAGGGACACTTGGTGGTACAGAAGCGTGTGTGGACAATGCAGGAAGAAAGGAGTACCTTTGTTCATAATCGGTCAAGCGCGGGGACTGGCAGCTGAAATAATCAATATGATTTCTGTAAATGACGCTCTACATGCGGAGGACGACAAGTTGGAACCGGTGCAAATGTCTAACAGGTATTTTTAGTTGCCAGCGCATCACTTGTTACGGAATGACACTTCGAACACGACTTCAGGGCGGTGTGACTGCAAAGCAGCAATTCCAGTCAGGCACGTGGTTTTTCGTGTGTCTTGAAACCCACGTAGACACCCAAGCAGCGTTCACTCTCACGGAATAAATATCACTGTGTTTACTTTTTGGTTTGCGCTCTGTATTTCCACACACCTCTGTATGTATATTATTGTGTATGCTCAGGATACTAGAATATTGGGAAACAGCGCACCAGCTCTTTACCGATGGGAAGATGTAGTCACCTGTTACACACTTTTGGGACCGCCAAAATAAATGCAATCTCCGTCTTATGGCGAACCCACGAGCATGATTACCAGGGCAGATATTAGCCTGCAGATACGTTGGGCGATGGCCTCCTAAACGCTTCCTAAAGCGTCCTCGTCGATAATAATAATCAGCTGTTGACACCTGCAGGCACAGGTGGAAACCTCGTAACAATTAGGACTTCTTTCTTCCTACGGAATGTTTTGGTAACGCCTAAGGCTCAAAAGAGACCACGCGGCTATTTGCATGCTCTGTACCTATGGGCGCTGTTTAAGCGCAGAATACCGATGTGGACACGTACGTGTAGACTGTTTGCAGAACTATATGTGCTGCACTACACTAAACAGGCACGTGTGCACCGATCAATTTATTTTAACAGTGATGTCTTCTCAGCTGTCGCCCTTGAAGTAAAACGATGCCTAAAATGGCTTTGTTAGTGTATTTGATTTCGCCGTCGTATGCACAGCGTCTCTACGCACACTTGAAGGAGCTGCTGCCGTACGTGCAGTCGCTCCGTATAGCACTAGGTTGCTGCTCAAGCAATATATGTGTATAAATATACATGTTTCCATATATTTTACACTGGGTCTGTTGATCGTGCGATTTTGCAGACATGATTACGCTTGCGCATGTATCCCGTCAAGCATGGACTTGCCCGGTGCAGCTGCGCGAATGTCGGACTACCTCTTGTACGCTGCACTGAAGCACATGGGTATTCGTACGACGCTGTAGATCTGCAAAGCCTGTATTTACTGTGCAAGCATACGTGCCGCCTGAGTGCTAAGCATAACGAAAGGGGCAAGAGTCTGAACGACATCGCCGTCTCTCGACATTTCTCGCCATCTCTACATATATGGATCGATGTAAACAGGAAGCTGTCTGCGCACATGGGCGTCTTGGCGGTGCTGAGCCACCTGTAATCTAAGATCAGCAGAGCGCCTCCAAGGAGCACGTGTGCACAGTTCGCGTTGGCGAGTTTCCCCTATTCGAGCACGTTCTTCGGAAGCACACACCCAATGTGTCGTTCGCAATCGACCGCCTGGAGGACAGCCTGACAAACCCCCGCAGATATACCATTGGGGGACTGACGTGCTGTATATGTTCGAACTAAGGTTAGTCTATCACTCTGCTGCCACCTGCGCTACGGAGCTTCTGTTCTCACGAAATAGATGTATAGAGGCGTCAGAAGGAACCAGTTAGGTCGAGCAGCAATCTCCCAATTCGTCTAGGATTCCAATAGGCAAGGTCCTAAGTAAACTATTTCGTCACATCAAGTGCAGCGTTCTGCACAAGGAGCCACCCGCACCCAGCTACATTCACAACCATAACTATAGCATGCTCAGTTACATGTGTATACAACAACCTGTGCATTGCGTCTTCAACATTTGTCAGGACGCTGAAGCGTCACCTTTGACAAAAATGCGCACTCCCAAAAACAACATATGTTTTCTTCTTCCAGAACTTGTGAAATACGTCGCTGATTGCGTCATTGTAGACGAGAAGCCGTTTTTCTTTGCGCCACACCTAACGGAAAAGCGGAGAAGGAGTCAGTCAAGGATAGAACAAACAAGAGGAAGAGACCATCCTGTTTTTTACAGCGACGTGCATGCAGCTTGGTCTTTTGTCGAAACAGAAGTTTTCAGCTATCTTATTTCGATGCTTGGTCAGTGATACTAAAGTAGGATATTTGACGTGTGGTGGTGTGTCGCGCCAGAAAGGGCGCGCGGGATGTGGGAGAATGAAGTTATACCTGCTGGGTAAAGCGATAAATTCGAGTGAGTTTCGGCTTCTTCTTCACCTCACATCCTCGTGCCAGTGCATCTGTTGCTAGGACTATTGGGACTGCTAAAGGAGAGAAAGCTGTACGTACACATGCGTGACGCATACGCTTTTATCTTAGTGAGCTTTTTGCCGGTGCTGGAATAGGCGTGCAAAGACACTATACAAATATTCTTTCACTCCTCTTTGTATTTTACAGATGCGGTAGCTCGCGCCAGCAGTCTGCGTCCCACCTAGCAACCTTGCCCTGCAAGGACTGCACATATATTGACAGCGGCCCCATAACGCGGTGAGGTGTATACGCCATCGATTCATACGCGTTTGTAGAGACTTGGTAGCTGGTATGTGCTCTCTCCCCCTAGATTCTCCATCTTTCTCGCATGTTGGTCTGCACAGCTCTTGTATAAAAGCGGATGCGCCACCCATCCACCCGTCGTGACCTGTATAAGGCCCATAGCAACGACTCCGTCGTTTGCCGCATGCTGGGCGCAAATTCAGATACCAGCGGGTACCAAATCCCTGATTTTTCCATTTGGACTACCAACTGTGGTCCACAGGGATGTTTTGAGAGACACCCCAATTTAGTGGAATCCCACCTCCCGCGCGCCATATACGCGACACCACACTTCCTTCGAAAAGGACGGAAGCATATTCAGGCTTGCCCTGTGCAAAGACGCCTGCACAGATATTATATGTCGAAATTAGTGTGAAAATTCAATTTGAAATACAGTCACAATAATCAACACGGTAAAACCCACACATGCGTTTGCATATACGACGACCTAAACACCAGATTCAGCAAACGTCTACAGTCAACTTTATCCGTGTATACGTAGTGTATATATATGCAGCACCGATCACAAGGCGCCAGTTCATTCTCCAGCGGACGCCAAGGCGCAAATAGCTCTAGCCACCTGGAAGCCTCCTGCTTTCCGACTCCTCTATGTGTGCTCAGATTCCTTTTGGGAAACACCGGTGGCTGAGGATCTACCTCCCACTTTCCTTTTCCCAAGTGGTTAGGTTAGGCACACGTTTCGTATCTCCCGTCCACTGCACCCAGCCACATTTATTTGGCGAAAGCAGACAGAACGGATTGAGCTTCTGCGGTAGGGGGGACTACAATCAAGCGCTGTGGCGAAGAAGAACCTTTTTGTACGATGTGGAAATCTCGCTTTCGCCCGGTTCCGGCAGCGATCAGGTCGTGCATGTATTGCAGCTTCTCCGATGCTGCAGCGCCAAAGACAACAATGGAGTGCGGAACAACGAACATAAACGACATAGTTGATGTGACCACATCCACCACCAGATGTGGCACTTTATCGTGAACGTCAGGCCCATATGATTCAAGACGTTGCTTTGAAATTAGTGAACAATCACTTGAAACCCATCAAGATGCAGCGCAGTGAACGTACACGGCGAAGTCGCTGGAAGGACATGAGAGGTGCATGCACCTAAACCCGTGCGGCACAGAGATATGCAGAAGCATACGGAAGTACCACTCAAGGGGATTACAGCGCTGAAGTGTTTGGTTTGATCTACGACGGGGAGAGATATCCTTCATCGCTGTCGCAAATGAACGCGTGTCCTGGCACAGGTACACGCAGCAACGTGCAGGGTGGTGCACTACTAAACACAGTCGACTTCTTGGAGCTTTGCCAGGACAAACTCTATCCCATACTTTCCGAATGTTCGTGGTATACGTTCAGTGAAGAGCTATTTAACTGTGGCAGCCCCGTGGACGATGCTTAGAGTCAACGTAGAAAACCCCCCGATCGCGGTAGCGAATGCACGCACGCGTCATCTAAGCATGATGTTCACGCATAAGTGTGTCAACTCACTCTCCACGGAGTTGTAATCCCATAAATATAGTCAATTTTACTCCGTTGGACGACTGGGTTTCACTTGTACAGTTTCACTCGAAAACAAACCCTGGCGAACGGGTCTGTGCCAGGCACTTTCTGTTGCCGTCAGTGAGGAATATGCTGAAGTCCACGTGCGATTAGAATTAATGGGGGTGTGTCATTAATATGACACAATGCTGAAAGCACGCATTTTTATCACTTGCTCGGATGCAACACTCTCACCGAGTACTTTTTCCAGTAAACTCGAAGAGCACACGCTCACATCGAGAATCTGCTGCAGGCAGGGGCATGCGCGGTGCAGCAAGGTATGCATGTACAGCAGATTGGGGTCTGGTTTCGTCCGGTTTGGCACCACATGGTCTCACCAGGTTAAAGTGATACCAAGCTTCCCAGCGCAGTGCGAGTAAGCACAACCGTGCGAAGGTGGATTAGCTCAGTCCCAGTATCTATGTGCACGTGCGTCGCTGCATTAGTGTAGGCTCTGCTGATATAATCCGCAGAGTCTTACCAATCCCGACTGTGAGCACACGCACCCAGATATAATACACACGGCAACGCGTCGAAAGAGAGATTACACTTTGCCTTCTAAAGAGCACTTTCATCTCTCAGGGACAAGAATGATCACAAAAGCGGGTCGTGTTCTGTGCTACACCCGCAGCCTGTCGATCTGGACGTCACCACGTATGCGCATCTCCCACACATACGTCTGCAGATTTTCATTTCGTGTACACGTACGCACAGAGCCTTGCGGATACACATACATATATAGAGAGACAGACAGACAGAGACAAAGAAAGGGGAGGCAGACAGAAATGTAAAGACATCAGCGCATTCTCGACACATAAGTATACGTCAACAAGGGCTGATAAGGTTATGCACTATTAACACTTTGCGGGCGCCAGTTTGTGAAGATACATATTTATATACGTGCAGATCACAATGGCTCATTTTTACGCCTGCAGTTGCATACATACAGAACCACCACAATATCCTATACCTGAGTAGGTGCAGAAAAGGTTTTTGAACATAATTTCAGCTAGCAGTACCTATGCACTTTTCCATACCTTCTTGTAGACTGCGGAGAGTTCTGCGTGTGCGGCCCCATGGCATTTTTGTAGTGCCACAGCATGATCTCCCACTTTAATTCGTCGATGTATGGCCCGGAAGCCTGAGATGAAACGGCTGCCTGTTTTTGGTGAACTGGCCTCACGGCGGTAGCGAAACGCCATTCTGCTGGTATTTGAAAAACTTAGAGAGGAAAAGTGCTCCACTCGTCTCTTTTTTTGCTTTGCCAAGCGCACGAGAAGAGCGCGACTCAGAAAACGTTTGGCTGAGCAGCCAGATACTCTCTGGAGCTCATTTCGTTCAGGACCTTATTTTTCGATGCGCGCTCGCGGCGAGCTTATGACTGGAAACGAGAGGTAACACAATGACCTCCAGGAAGCTTGCGCGAAATGCCTCCCGAGATAAAATAATGGACTGAAAGGGTTTCGCGTTCATTGAATAACACGCGCTAGCATTTCTCTGTGTCATGCCTTCACCTTTGTAATCCACAGACTCGCACTTAATGAAGAGCATCTTTCGCAGCAGCTAACTTGGTGGGTTTGAAAGCCTGCCATAACATAGTGTAGCCGCTGTTCTCCCTTCTTCGCGTCCATTCCTGTATGTCGGTGACCCTGCAGTGACTCTAACCTGTCCCCACAGCAGTCTCGCTGAACAAATGTAGTATACCACCTATGTCATTAAATGCCGAAGTAGTCAAGTCTCATTCACGCGCGTCGCCTCCAGATTGACGGGAGTGGTGTCACACTTCCAGATCGGATTGTCAAAGACGTACCTGGAACATGCGAGGACAACATAAATCCACCTTCCCTCAAATTCATCAAAAGTTTTCGAACAGGTGTATCTTTGCGTAAAAATCACATGAAGCTTCTCTCGTCAGGTTTGCTCGGTCCACAGCGAAAGCTTTGCACGTTGTCTACTTGCTGGTGATCCCCGTATGGATGCAGATGACTGCAGGCGAGTCAGCAGCAAGCACAGGTTTCACATACTTGTGTTCAACTTTCGCGCTTGACTAGGACAGCTGCCAGGTACGCTGCATCCACTGTCCTTGCGTTTTTGTGAAATAGCACGTAAAGGATGCCCACCTGCTCACGGCATGATCAACATACTCAAACCGCGGGTCACTCTCGAGATACTGAAACTGTAAAGCATCCTTCCGGGATTGAAGTTAGTTTTGCGCTTGGCATACATTGACTGTTACCAGTGAGCTCTTTAGGATCTGAGCTGCAGCTGCTAGGATAGCAGCCCTTCTGGCTTGCTTTGAACAACAGCATTTGGGGCTCTGCTGCATGAAATAACAATTAGATGGAAAGGTTCCCCACTTCAAAGTGGTGGGAAAGTACCTTTTTCTTTCGGCAGGAGATAGCCAACAGCCGGTGGTCGCGTCTGTCCCAGTGTGCTTTTGACAGCGGACGATCAACCGACGACGGGAGAGGCAACCAATGGCATTCGCCCGGACAAAATAATCGCCCTCCTTGCTCCTTTTTCTCCCATGGAATCCCCGATGTGAATTACGAGATTACCGGCTTTTCTACCAGTTGTTCTGTTATATTCCATCGCATTGTCTCCTTCGAAGCGTTTGACATTCATACTGACTACAAAGATCTCCACCCTGCTGTGCCAGTATATTTCATCCTCTTCCTTTTATTTCCTTCCGTTCTGTCCCACGATCAAATGCCATGGTAGAAGTGGCAGTGGGACGTTAAGAGCAACATCCCAGCAGCAATGGTAGGAGAACAGCTGCTTCAGCGGCTTTGCAACGCCGGAGCAGCACCGCAGCTTTGAGACACAACTGTGCGGCAAGGGCATAAAACCCTTGAGCCTATGTTTCTCGTCAATCACAGAAAGAGGTATACTTTCACAACCGTCGCACGAGAAGATGACTACGTTACGACCGATCTCGTTTTCTTGCTATACTACTCATAGCGTCGCTCTTTAAGTAGTGCTACTCTGTCGTGGAGGAGGTTTTCCCAAGCGACACACTAAAAAAACACGATGCATACTTGAATTGTAACGCTCGAAAAGCTGACAGGTTACCTAGTACTTAAATACAAACAAAGTGCAAGAAGCGGATACACATTGTACATATATACACATGCACACGTTGAAATCGCGCGGAAGTAAAGTGGGAAATCTACTTTAACGCGAAGTGGCTTGATACGCTGCGGCTTGACACCCTGGTCCACGCTTACCATTTTACAGAACGCACACGAAGCGTGCTTCTCAATAAGGAGCAACGAACAGGGTGACAATCACCAGGTAGCCATGAAGAAAATGAAAGGAGTAGTAGGCCACTAAAAACTATAGCAGCACCGCAGATAATAGAGGAAGGTATTCTGAAAGTGCTAGTTCGGTTTATTGTGCTGACAGCGGAAGTGCAGGCATTAATCAAGGAATTGACCTTGACCCAAGATCAAAGCCGCGCTGCTTTTGCGAAAGACTCTGTTGGGCGTTACGCGTCAAAACTCCTTCTTGTGCTGGCAATTAACGTTCTAGCTATTTGTATGTGTGTCTCAGAGACAATGAACGAGCCATACAAGAGGCACGCAAACTTCATGTATGCTCTTGTTAACAAAACGGTGTGGGCATTAGGTATCATTGGGAGCATAGTAGACTTCAACGACGTTGAAGATGAGTATCTATATATATATATATATATATATATATATAAGTTTCCCATATAGAGGATGGGAGACAAGGTAAAATTGCGTGGACAGGCGCATTTTAATTTGCGCGTCTTGCATCTAGCAGTGAAGGCGTCAAAGGCGGTGTCGTGCGGGAGGACGACGAGGACTGACAGCGGAGACGTAATATATATGTGAGGCGAACGCCAAATCAGAAAGCTGAGCTAGCTATGCTACCGGCTGATAGGGAGTACTACTATGATACTAAATGGAGGCGCCGTGATGCCAGAATGGTATGCCACAGCGTGCAGCCTAGCGCCTGCGTGGCAGCTCATAAGCGACTCTCTGCCACTGTTTTCATTTCATTGCAGACACATTTCCAGCTCCAGGCTGCGACGTCCGGGAGCGTTGAAAGTAGTTCCTTACTGAGTAACACTGGAAGCAGCTGCTGGGGTTCATTGCCAAGAGTAATAAACTTGAGCTGCCGCAGGGACTGACGACGTGAAAACAGCCACTTGAGAATGCCTACACCTATGCGCAGCTTTCCAGAACTGCCAGAGGACGCGGCAGTCCCTCTTCGCTGAGTAGCGCAACTCATGATAGAGAATAGACGTTATGTGCCTGGATGGCGTTCATTCCGCTGTTGCTTAAAGCGCATCGAAGGCTTTGACTTGGCTAGGCTAGACAAGCACACTCTTAAACACACTGACACTTTCGCAGAAGTGCACGTAGTCGTCGAAATTGCGTTTAATGCCATTTAGACTTAGCCACTACAAACAGAAAGAATTGTGCACCCTTAACGAAGTGCCAGCTTAGTAAAGAGGGCGTTTTGCAGCAGGGCATCCGCAGGAGTGACACAGTTAACCTCTCAATGTCACTCGGTTTAGTATATATATGAGCAGCTTCCTGCGTTTAGAAGCAGAAGTGCACGTGCCTGGGTCATGATTTATAACTTTGTGTGTACCTGTATCTGCCGGGGTACGCTGTTTAGGATGCTATGTATGTATGTACGTAAATTTACGCGTGTGTGTACTGGTGGCGATATAGTACGTGCGTCTGTACATACAGCTACTGGAAATACAATTATGCTTGTCATACGTGCGTCTGGCAGGATGTGTGCGCGCACTATGTGAAAGGTTGTGTATGTGAAGAAAGTTGATTGTTCGCATGCAAAGAAGCATTACAAATCCGTGTGTTTCTGCTTATCTCTACGCTCTGTGTATGAATAAATGTACATTGCATGTTTATACCTATCTACATATATATGCATATATATATATATATATATATATATATATATATATATATATATATATATATAGTAGTGGGTAGTACGTGTAGCTGTAGTACGACTCTCGCCCCTTCTTCGTTGCACTGGAAATGACACACTGTTTGGACTCCTAAGTCTGTAAAAAACGTTTTCAGGTGTCGTCTCCTATCTATCATCCCTTTCTGCTTTTCACAAGGCAGAAATGAGAAGTGCTGCAAGTCATCGGATGGAGTGAACTGGCCGCTTCCCACGAAGCTTTAGAATTCACTTTCAAACATGTACACGAATATATCTATTCACCATCTTGATGCGTGAGGTCTGTCTCTATGCACCGAAATACGTATATACATATGCGTATACAGAGTTATAGGCGTAGATGTGAAACGATATATGAGTAACGCCTTGTGAGCGCGGGTATCGCTCTCCTGTGCAAAGCACTACAAAGCGGAGATGCCACCCTCTAGGCGGCTCTTCCAAATTTGCTACAACAGCGTACCACGCGAACCTCAAGCACGTGCACGCACAGATCTACCCCCATCAGCACTACACATATAACATGTATACACATAGAAGGCAACACATTCATCTCGGGTAGTACAAAGTATATGCGTACATACGCGTAAAAATACACAAGACAAACAGACAGGCAGGCATAAGTCTTGCTCGTACACGTCCGTCCGTCCATAGCATGCAAATGTAGCTGCACAGATAGACACACATCTATACAGAGGCAAAGACACATAAATGTATATACACATATATTTATTTATGCATACATTTATAAAAACTGGCACCTGTCTGCAGGGAGGTAGCTAAACGAAGAACAGCTGTATATTACTCACGTTCTCTGTCACGGCTCCAACGCAGAAAGGCGTTGATACGTCTCATGTTTGGCCTCATGAGAATATATATATATATACATATACATAAACAGAGAGAGAGTCCAGAGATCAACAAATCAATATACACATCCTTGCGGCGTCTGTTGCCAAACCAGCCTCCGCATGCAGGATTTCATCACGAAATTCTTCAGTTTCACTACAACCCCTATGCCGCTCCAGCAGAGACGTCGCTTTCTTCGCTTTCGGCCCTTCTGATCCGAAAGAGCGTCGTGTTCTACGTTTGTTGCTCAGAGCAGCTTTTGCCTCATCATCTTCTCGCAACCCGGCGCTGCAGGGTTTGCTCGCACAGCGTCGGAGGAGAAAGCGTCCAGCTGCCCCTAGCCTGCATCTCCTGGAAGCCGGTCGGTGCCCTTCGCATTCGTGTGGAAGTCGTGCGTGTATTTGATCGTCGACGCCTTTTTCGCACGCCAACGGTGATCTCCCAGCGCTTCACTCGGGCCCTGAAGACGGGTACATAGAAACAAGTAGCAGCACAGTCGCAGCCTATCGCATACCTCCTGCCCGCTGTAATGGGTTGATGTTGTCATAGTTCATATCTGTCGCTTCATTGTTTTTAGGCCTGTTCCTGCTTCACTCTGGTTCCTGACGCGGCCACACTCCCTGGTCCCGCTAGTCCATAGTAGTGGCTACTGCAACTGTCGCGTGCTTTTTCCGATTCGCACCGACCATCTGAGGCTTATAGGTCTGTGTTACTCATGCTTCTGTTTTCTCCTTTTTCAATGGGTAGGAATTTTCTTATGATTGAGACGCCCAGAAACGCGGTCTCTTCCTACAGATGCCGTACACACTGTTCATGGATAAAATCACAGACATATGCGCATCACCACATACATATAGGTGACGATGGTTGTTCTTGTTATACGACTGGCCACTCAGTTACACAGGAGCCAATGACCACAGAGAAATACACATTTCCACAAAGCGGAGGACAGCCGTGTCGTGCCTGGTCATCCTTGCGCGCTCACGTAAATGAAAGCGTCTTTCCCACACATATTTCGAGAGATAAAATTTCCAGTACATATAACATATATATATATATATATATATATATATGTATATATATATATATATATGTATATGTACGCACATCTCAGTGTAAGTCCGTATATGCGCATATGTAGTAAACGTTCGCATGCGATGGTTGCGACAGCTAGTTGTCGCGTGTTTTCCGCCGCACCTGAAATCTTCTATTTGTTTGGTAATAGAGTTTTGGCTTCCTGGTCGCCCACTCGGCCACAGGCTCCATTATCTTTAGAATGACACGAGGTTTGCGCAGGTTGTTTTGCCACACCTTTCGAAGAAGTCGCAGTTCACGTTCGCTATACGGTCCTCCTGGTTTAGGCCTACGACTTTCTCTCTTCTTTGCATTTCTTTTTCTTTACGCGTCAGTCGCTTCTTGGTGTTCCCCGCTGCTACTCCTGTGGGGGATTGTCTTGTACACTCCTTGCTGCTATCGGTCTCCCTTCCGCATCGTTGCTGTCTCTTCCTCATCTTCGTCATCGTTTTCCTCCTCGTCTTCTTGCTCCTCTTCTTCTCTTCCTTCCCTTTTAGCTGCTTCCAGACAACGCTGCTGCCGGCTGCTCTTGCACACTGTCATGCCCCTCTTCTTAGAGGCAGCCAGTGCCCGCTCCACCGGCTTCGCATGCACCACTTTATACAGACGCAAGAACTTCGCCAGCAGCTTCGGCCGCGTTCGAAATAGCAACAGCCTGCAGAAAGAAGCGAGGCGCATGCACCGCGCACACTGACCAACAACGGTGGGCAGCACACCTATGACACACTTGCCTCTAAAGTAACAGGGCTTCTTCAAGCGTCAATATCTCTTGGCAACATCGTACATTGTACGGATATACGTATATAATTCAGAACAGTATAAGGTGCGCTTCTACTGGCCCCTGCCGCAATTCATGCATGCTTCTTGCTGCTGCAGCTTCTATAGGCTAACTTGGTCTTCTTCTGCGTATGGTGTGTTCTCATACTCGTTGCTGCAGCCGAATACGCAACTCGTTGCTGCTGCCCGTGTTACTGACAGCACCGCCCCATCATAGGTTTCTCTCCATCCCGATGCTATGTCGACAGGCTTAGTTTCATCTAATGCTTGTAGTGAACCTGTAGACGCTGCTGGTACTCCTGCAGCTGTTAAGCCCTGCAGAACGAGTATCTGCCGCTACTATGCAAGTTACCCATGACGCTGCTGCTGCTGCTAATGAGACTTGACGAGACTTGTGTTTAGCTTCTCGCCCCTCCTATAGAGCCCCAGTCTCTTCCATTGCTGTGGAATCTGCGAAGACTAGATCAGCCGCCTTCAACCACGGATCTTTCTCTGTACCACACCAGCAGCGATATCGACGGGCCTGCTACTCTCTAGATGCTTCGCAGCAATCTGCCACGACTGTTGTCGCTGCTGCTTGTGGGGTCGCAGACACCTACCGTGTCTGTGTACGCAATATTTTACAAGCCATGAAAAGGTCTTCATTTAATACAGCGCGGCGGAAAAGCCTGTGGCTCGAAGGCGATCAGTCCGTATGGCATCTGCAGCAGCACCAGAAAGGAAGCAGAGGTGAGGTGGCAAGAAGAGAGCCCGATTGGCAGAAACAGCTCAAGCAGCAGCGAGACACTGAAGACACGGAGACAACCCAGAGTGCTGAAGTAACAATAGGCGGAACACCAGCCGTTTCAGCAATAGCAGTGCAGACCGCAGGGCTCCAGCAGAAGCAGAGGCCTTTACAGTAGCGCGGAAGATGGAAGAAGGTGCGGGCTCAGAGCAGCAACAGCAAAGGTGAAGCAGGCAGACGCAGCGAGCACATGCAGCAGGCAGACCCAGTACCAGTACGGGAGAAAAAAGCCTGAAGAAGATTGAAAATCCTAGAGTAAGCAAGGCAGCACGAGATGATACAAGAGTAACAACGACGGCATGCCTCAAATCGATCCGCAGGACTGCATATAAGAGCAGCTGGAGTACAAATCACAGGGCACGCGTGGAACTACCGCAAAGGTAGAGACTCACATGCTAACAAAACAACAGCGAGATCACTATGCAGAGCCTGTAACACATGAAACGAGAGGACAAACGGCGAAGACAGCGGCGGCGGCTAAAGCTGCGCACGCAGCAGAAGGCTAGAAGAAGACGGGGGAACAAAGAATCACATGTGAGGTGATGCTGGGCTATCAGCATCGAGAGAAAGAGAGAAGTCATAATGAAAGTAGGAAACGCAGCGCATGTCACGTGCATCTACATTAAAGAACAAAAAAGAGTGTCTGCACGCGCGAGCGGTTGGGCTTCGCAGCAGACAAAACGTGATATGTACTGAAGCAGGACGTCGACGGAAGCAGCTGCAGCTGCAACGACACGCTGTGCAAGTCCTGGTGCAGTAGATAAAAGACAATAGTGGCGTTTGCATGCGTCCGGCGCTTGCAGTTACCAAGACCGACACAGCAACAACAGCAGCATCGAGCTTGTTTTGCAGTAGCTGCGGGCCTCCATGATACAGGGAGAAAGAAAGACAACAGTAGCAGTTCAGCCTTACAATACGACATCGTGGTAACGACAGGCGCTGAATACCGGCTCTGCAGGCTGTTATCGTCAGTCAGAAAAAAAGAAGAGCATCTACATTTCCACTTATTCGTTCCCACGATAGATTGACAGCAGTGGCAGGAGGGGCTAATTCCCGTCCACATACAAAGGAACTGTGCACAGCTGTGGTTGGTCTTCTTTATTCTGTTTCAAAACAGGGCGAATAACAGGCCTTCTTGCCGCTTGCCCTAGGGAGAGTTCTACGATGAGGGATTACCAAGTCGTTTAAAGCCGTCCAAGCGCACACAGGCAAAGGAGCAGACCGCAGCTGCTACGCTATACTTGCTGCTGCTAGAAAGGACAGCAGCAGCGGGAAGGCAAGCCCGACCAGAGTCTGGAGCACGGTTTTCGATTGCCTTCACTTTTAAAAGCAGCAGGAGAAACAGACATGAAGTAATAGTGGGGTCCGCAGCAGCAGCCGTGGGTATTCGCGTGCAGTAGACGCAGGAATGCTGCCGGGCCGACCGCCCCCCCATTGATTCTATCGTCCTTCAATGGCGGCTCACCTGGCGGAGGCTTCAAGTATGGAACACGTCTGCAGGAGGCAGAGCTGCGCAGTCACCACCATTACACAACAACGCAACAGCAAAGAACGGATGTTTCGGATCGGGGTCCTTGCAGGAGAACGGAATCATCGGCCGAGAGCAACAGCAGTCTCAAGCGTGAGAGCAACACCGAAGGGACACGAAAAATTGCAGCGGAGGAGAATGCTCTTCGAAGAGTCAACGTCGTGGCCAGACGCTCATTTGCTGTGCTTCGGCGTTACAGCAGATCCACACAATGAAAGTACTTCTCTGATCTTTCGCTACACGACGCCCGTAGACTCTATAAACATCGGAGTAAGGCCAGCTACAGCACACCTTCATCCTAGAAAAAGAAGGCGTAATTTCAGCGCACCCAACAGCCAAGGAGCAAACAACATAGCGGATATCAGTGGCAGCAGCCGCCCGCGAAGGTAACAACCGGGCAAAATAAGTAGACGGTGCAAAAAATCTTTGAAAGAAGGCAGACATCCCAAGAAGTCTTCTTGTACCTTTCTTC
>JAEOAE010001827.1:0-63677 GCA_036365155.1 Meriones psammophilus
AAACAATTCTGCTGCCTCCTCTATTTCCCCTTTGAGTGAGATTTAAGCATCCTTCCTCGGGTCCTCTTTGTTACTTATCTTCTTTGGGTCTGTGAATTGTAGTGTTTTTCCTGTTCTGTATGGCTGAAATCTGCTTATAAGTGAGTACATATAAGCATGTGTGTCTTTCTGGGTCTGGGTTGCCTCACTCAGGGTGATCTTTTCTAGTTCCATCCATTTGCCTGCAGATTTCATGATTTTCTGGTTTTTAATAGCTGAGTAGTATTCCATGGTGTAATTATACCATAGTTTCCATATCCATTCTTCAGTTGAGGGACATCTAGGTTGCTTCCAAATTCTGGCTATTATGAACAGAGCTACTATGAACATAGTTGATCAAGAGTCCTTGTACGGTAGAGCATCTTTTGGGTATAAGCCCAGGAGTGGTATAGCTGGATCTCTCTCTCACTCTTTCTCTCTCTGAGATGGGGTTTCTCCATGTAGCCTTGGCTGGCCTGGAACTCCCTTTGCAGATCAGGCTGGCCTGGAACTCACTGAGATCTGCCTGCTTCCTCACGTGCTGGCATTAAAAGTGTGCACCACCACAGCCTAGAGGCATTTGTTTCTTAATCCAAGCAAACTGACAATCAAGAATAAGCATCACAGCAGAATTAACCTACCTACGGAGCGTGTGAGAAGTTGCACATCACTAACCATCATGAGGACTTAAATGAAAACAATGAGAGAAGTCCCTGGTTTCTAGTTCTGCATGAAGAAGCTTAGAAGTTTCCAGTTCATTCTTGCAACAAACACCAAGGTGAACCAGCTGGAAACCATACAGCTCTTCCAGGCTGTGCAGCAGAAGTGAGGGACACAGGGCAAAGACCGGCACTGGAGAGACAGCGGAGGGAGGGCAGGAAGCCATGCCTCACGCTAGCAGAGATTCAGGCCCTGCTTTTCCTACAAGGGAGCCGGAACCAGCAAACCTCAGCTGCGACTGACAAAGTGCTGTGGACTGAGTGTGGTTAACTTCGTAGTTACTAACAGCAGTGGCAGCCACCAGGAAGGCAACCAGAGCTAGTGAGACTGGCCAGCCTCCGGGGACTTCCTCCAGTTTTCACAGTAACCACCACATGAAAACACTCTTTAGAACATCATAGGGAAGAGAAACAATTATATTAAAAAAAAAAAAAAAAATGACACCTCCCTCTACTCTCCCTAATGGATGTTTGTGTTCAAAAGATGAGAGGGGACCAGTGACTGGTATTTTATCCTACCTGACCAGGGACGATTTCCTAATGGAGGAGGGAATTCTCAGCCTCAGCCCACTCTAGCTTTCTAGGAGGAAAAGGGAACTGTCCAGCCTCAGCCGTTCTAGCTAGCTGTTCCCTCCCATGAGAATGGAGCAAAGAAGGAAGAAACACTGAAAGTGCATGGTCAGAGGCAGGAGACCACCAACAACCCTTATCACATTCCCCTCTCCCCGCACCTCACCAGCTCGCTAAAGGTCTAAATTTGTTCCTCCTTTACCTGGCTGCTCTAGAAAAAGCCCCAGGCACAGCATAAGCAAAACGTGTGATTTGAGAATAAAAATCACAGCTGGGTACCACCTCCTATTCATTGGATGACTATTCTCAAGCAAGCTGTTTTCCCGCTAAGAAGATGAAAGAATGTTAAATGTGGGTGAGAGTGTGGGGAAGTTGAAAGCCTCATACAACACTTGGAGAAGCAAAATGGTTCTCCCAACCCCCGAGGAAAACAGTGTAGTGAGTTTTCTAATATGGAAAATGGGACCTCTGCTATTATTTTAGCATGCAGCTCTCAAAATTCATATTTGCAATTGAGCTCATGATAGCAGTTCTGACAGTATTAAGGATGAAATCTTTAGGGAAGTGATTAAGCCACAAGGAATCTCCCCTCATCGATGGATTAGGATTTTATAAATGGGATAAGCAAAATTCAAGACCTTTTCGCCCTTCTACCTATGGACACAGCACTTTTCTGTCTGCCTTTTTGTCCCTTCTACCATATAAGGATGCAGCATGGAGGTCCTCACTGGACACTAAATGCCTGTACCTTGACCTTGGACTTGCTAGCCAGCTTCCAGAATTATAAGAAATAATTTGTGTGCTGTGGTCTCCCAAAGAGACCAAGGATGACTGGAAGAGCTGTTTGAAAGCTGTTGTTCATGGATGTAGTGCTCACCTGAGCCAGAATGTGGAAGAGGTCATATTTTTCATCAGTAGATGACAAAATATGGACAAAATACCGTGTCTACACAATGAAATACTGCTTGGCTTCAAAAGGGAAGAAATGCTGATGTATGCACTAATATGGAAAAACTGAGAACCTTGTGTTAGGTGAAAGAAGAGAGTCATACAATGATGTATGACTCATAGGAAGCACTTAGAAATGGGGAATTCATAGAGACAGAAAGGGAAGAGTGTCAGGTTTTGGAGAAGGAAAGAATGGGAAGTACCATCTGCAGGTGTGTAGATTCAGTTTTGCAAGATGATCATCAGGTTGGGGATACAGGATCAGAGTGCTTGCCTGTCACATTCAAGGGCCTGGATCCTCTTTCCACCCATTGCAGAAAGACAAAGGAATTTCTCAACCATGCTGACACATGGCAATGATCCAAGGTAATCTATCCCAGGCTACAGGAGACCCTGTAAAAAACAAACCACAAAACCTCTTTCATGATCATATAGGTACACTTAACAGTTCCATTTTGTCAGCCTGGTAATTGTGTTGTCAATTTTGTATTATAGACTTTTGGTTGGCTACAATAAAAGTTTCAGCAGAGAACTTTTGTAACTTGAGCATAGTACTCGGTGACAACAAATAAAAGAGCATTGTTCCTGACAATGCAGAAGGCTGTGTGGACAGTGTGTTTAATGGAATCTCTTCTCTTTGCTTCCCATCTATAAAACTGTAAAGTGGTCAGTCACTGAAGAAAGTCAGAGAACAGTGAAGACTGGAGAATGAGTGAGCATCTCTGATGAATGAGTGTAGAAATGCCAGTCTTCTGCAGTCTGCTGTTGTTTTTTAAATAAAATCCCAAATGTTTAATTTTGCCAATAAAGACTCAGGAGCCAGATGCTGGGGTGAAAGCCTGCTAGTTCAGAGAGACCAGGAAAGCACCCAGCTGATTCTCCTCAGCTGATGAAGGGAAGAGCCTTTCTACTCAGCTCTCATCGAATAAGGAGAAAGCCCCTTCCTACTCAGCTGATGTCCCAGAAGTCAAAAAGCCCTTTCTCCTTCTCCATGCCATCTTAGAAACCCTTCAGACTGGATGTCCCTCCTTTTTTCTTCCTGTTCATCCTCTCTATCTGTCCTCCGGACTTCCTCTCACTCTCAAGGATTTTTTTTTCCTATGTTCACTTCCTTTCAACTGGTTGCTTGCTCTGTCTCTTGACCTACGGTTGACTTGATTTACCATTTGTTTACGGAAACCTCTTGGGTTAAAGGTGTGCGCTAGGGCTGAGCCACACAACAGGACACAGGCTTTTTCAGTTCACAATGTGATCACATGTCCTGCAACAGTCTGCCTCAGCTGGTGTTGTACCAGAGTCCTGTGTGAGCTAGTTCATTCAAATGTGATTACAAAAGATTGAGCCCCACCAAATTTAGATAATTGGGACACACTGCTCTCTTGGGCAAATTCTTAACCTCCAGTGGCTGTGAGTTATCTTTTCTTGGCTTTGTTTCTCATTAGTCAGACTCTAGTTGTTTTTTTGTCTTGGTGTTTCTTAGTTCCATAAAAATGGCCAGGTATGATATAATTCCATCAATCTATAATAAGGGCAGTGGAAAGGCTGAGACAGAAGGGTTACTTCAAATTCCAGGCCAGTCTAAGCTGGTTTAACTCTGCCTGGGCTACAATGTGAGAAACTGTCTAAAAAAACATCACAAATAAATTAATGAACCCAGTGATTTTGTGTTTGTATATGGCTGGGTAAGAACGGAATGAACAGGTATTTATATATGCAGGTCAAAACCGAAAAGCTATGCCTCTAGACACCAAGTGAAACTGCTAATTAGCATAATCCATTCAAATATCGAAGGCTCTTCTCTACCTTATTCTGTAGTAAAATTACACCAACAATTTCAAAATTGTGATAAAACAAAACATTGGCTGAAAGTTTTGCTATTCCAGTTACTGGACTTTTCATCTGCAAACAAAAGTAGGTCAGGTGTTTTGTTTTCTTCACAGGAAATACCAACCACAAAGGTCCCCATAGAAACAGACCTTTGTAATTACACACAGCAGACACGCCAATCAGCATATTAATGGGTCAATAACACTTGCCTGAAGCCTGTGGGGATAAAAGAGCTAAAATTCTCTCTCCGCCCTGTGTAGTGGCTGAGCGCTTTATCCCAGCACTCTGAGGAAGAGAAAGCGGACCTATACAGTGAGTTTCTAGCCAGCTTGGTCATTGTAATGAGTCCTCTTCTCAAACAAGCAAGCAAACAAATGAAAACCCCAAACCACACACATACGCACACAAAACCACAAGCTCCCTATCCCAGCCTGCTAATGGTGTTTTTGTTTTTTTTTTTAAGGCAATATGTTTCATATAATTTTGTGTTATCAAAAACAAAAGCTGTGTTTGGTTTAAGACAGCCTCTGGGAGCTAAAAATCTGAGTACCTATTTTATAAAGCCATAGGGTTCCCTTTTTAGGCAGGAACCAGTTCAATCAGTTGTTGGTGAACATTTATTCATGTTACCCTCCATCTTACTTGTTGGGGGAGCATAGGCAAACGTAGGAGTCTAAAATTCAGGTGCATGATGGAAGGTTGGCAAAGGCAGATGCAAAGCAAAAAGGTACATCCCCATAATTAAAAATCCAAGTTGGAGGACATGCTCATCCAGTGTTATACAGATAGTTGTGGTGTTAGGGATGGAGGAGAAAGTTAGAGAATTTACATAAAGCACAGACAGTCCCGAGCTAGCAGTCAGGAGGCCTTGTAATTATGATAGGTAGGAATGTTAAGCATCAGAATATTAATGGGTCAGTAACATTTGCCTGAAGTCTGGGGGGAATAGACAGTTTTAATAATTCTCTTTCCTCCAGTTAAGAGTGACTTGTGCCCTTAATCCTAGCACTCTGAAGCAGAGGCCTCTAAACTAGAAGGTAGAAAATTACACAAACAAGTTTCTGTGTTATTTATTCATGGTGGATACACAAAATGCATGCGTGGAAAACGTCTCTGAAGCCTCACATTTGCCTGTCATCGCTGAGGGAGCAAAATGGAACGTGACTTTAGTTGTTAGGTGTAAATTTGATTTTAGACGTTCACATTTTAGCCTGACACAACCTCGAGAATAAAGCATTGATAAGAGCCCTGTTACTTTTTACTTTCAACTATTCATATTTCTGTGTGAGTATGTGCACATGTGTGCAAGCGCATACAGAGGCCAGAAGAGGTGCATGCAAGTAAACATCCAGGTCCAAGGTCCCCGGATCTTGGCAGAAGCCAGTGTTAGGATTCTGAGCCCCAACTGTGAGACCCTTGTCTATGAAGTCTTGTTAGCAAGGCCCTGCACGTTGTCTTCTGTGACTGTAATGGCCTTTTATCTTTCAGGCTCCCTTTTCTGCTCTCTCTTGCCGTCTTTCTACTGTCTTCTTTAATTTAATTTAATTTAATTATTTATTTAGTTAGTTATTACAATTTATTCACTTTGTATCGACTGGCTTTCTTTAACTGTCAAGCCTAGAATCACCCAGGAGACCCTGCCCAGGGCACACGTGTGAGGGGTTAGCTAGAGTAAGGCTAGCCTCTGAGAATGTGTTTGAGGGATCATCTCAGCAACATTAATGGAGTTTGGAAGAGCCATCTTAACTGTCCGCAGGACCGTTCCTCGGAAGGATTCGGGGTTGAGGTACAGGAGAAGCGGGGAGGCGGAGGGAGAGGGGGAGGGGGGAGGGGAGGAAGAAGAGGGGAGGGAGAGGGAGGAAGAGGGGGAGAATGAGCCGTGCACCGCTCACACATTGACACTTCTCTGTTTCCTGACTGGACCTGATGTTCCTAACCGCTTCAAGCTCCTGCTCCCTTGACCACCATCCTGTGTGACCGTCAAGTGTGGACCAAAGTAAATCCCGTCTTTCTTTAGTTTCTTTTGTCGGGAATATTTTGTCAAAGCAACGAAAAACACAACGAAGACAACGAGCCTTATGCTATCTCTAAAACAATCATGTTGAATTTTGCTCACAAACAGAATCTTTTGCCTTAAAGCTCTGAGGCCTGTCAACGTCCCGAACACCTTGCTTGCTCCAGTCAAGTCTAGGGTATGTCAAGATGGGCGGATATCCTGCACCTACCCCTGACAGGGAATCCTAAAACTGGGGTACAGGGTGGTCGTCGTTTGCTGGCGGGCTCCTTGAAAGAGCTGTGGCATGATGGGGAGGCCCGGGAAGAACCAGGAGTGTCAAGAAATGCGTGGATGTTGAACTGCAGGAATCGGCCTAAGAGCCTGGGCTTGAAGCAGAGGCGAATGCGGCCTTGAGGGAACCTCCAATTCTTTGTTCCGGTGGCGCAGGCATTTGCTGAAGGAGGCAGAGGCAGGCGGATCTCGAGTTCCAGAACAGCGGCTTTACCGGTTCTTCCCGCAGCCGCCGCGAAAACCCTCGCGGCCACTTGACGCACTAAAACACGGACATCATTAAAAATCAAGCACGTCCAAAGCCTCACCGCAAAGTCCTCTCCCTCATCCCTGTTGGCTACCGGCGTCCAGCTCGCACGAGCTCCCGCAGACACAGAGCCGCTTGTTCCACACTGCTGCTCTCTGGCCCTTCTTCATGCCTGGACTCACCCTACCCACCACACTCCCCACCTGCCTCTTCCCTACAGTCCCCCTGCCCAGCCGCCTTAGGGTCCTCTTCTCTGGTCCTGCACACACGGGGCCTGCCCCTGACAGCAGCTTCAGGGCTCACGGTGTGGGGTCACAGGGAACCCCCAGCCAGAGGTCCGCATCCCACACACCCTCTGCTCCACACCCTGCACAGAGCCACGGCTGTGTCCCTCCTGTCTGCCCTGTTCACTGGGCACCATTCTTCCCTCCTCTTGGTGCCTGGTGCATTTCTTCCTCCCCCAGCTGGTGACCCCACAGCCTCCCCTTCTCCTCCCCTCCTTCCTACACCTACCTCTCTTTGATGACAACTGTCAGGCCTTCATGAGCACCCCTCAAGCCACAAGGACACACGTGTTCTCATCTTCCATCTTTCAAAGGCTCTTGGGCCGAGCCATCTCTCACGGTTCACAGGCCCTTAGCGGTCTCTGCCATCCCCAGGCCCCTGTAGTCCCAGGGTCCACAGGCCGGGCAAGCCTTCCTGTCACGGCAGCCACCAAGCTTGTATGTTTAATCCACTTTTTTGGGGGTGTCTAGGTATTTTTGGGAGGAGCTTTGTGCTGCCTGCTAGTGTTGAGGCCTCCTCCTGACTTTGCTGATGTCTGAGGCAAGCAGCCCTCAGGACCCCGGGCATCCAATGGGCTTCAGCAGCTGGAGAGCAGGGATGAGGCTGGCCCTGGTTCTCATTGTCTCCTCACTTTGTGTAGGGGCTTGTGGGGCTGATGTAAATGACAGAATAACTATGGCTGAGAACAGCCCAGTCCTGAGCCTGGTGGCGCAGTCATTGTGCTCTCTTCCCGATGGTGAGCGAGCAAGGCTGTTGTTTCTACCATCTGCTCATGCAGCCCACGAATTCCCTCCTACAACCCCTGTGCGAAATCCCTCGCGGCCAACGTGGACATCACGATGATTTAAATGCCAAACACAAAATTGTAACTTACTTAAAATATGATGGTTTTATGCCCTACTTCCCAGCTTTTAAATATCTTCCTGATTTCTGTACACCCTGCTCTTAAAAATTTCATATTTTAAAATGATTCTGTAAGTTCTTATGTAACGATTTATTTAATTTGCTTATTGGGTTTACTTCTTTAATCATTATTAACTCTCTGTTTCTTATTTTATCTCCTTTTAGACTAATAAAGCAACAAGTCTCATTTTAAATTGGTATGAATCTTTATATAAATTCAAAGTTATGTTTTTACAACATGCTACATATAGGACTCAACCCTGGTTCAAAATAATTTTCATGTGATGCTAATATCAAGGTTATAAAGATCTATTCAGAGGAGCAAACTATTTTAAAATGTATGTCTAACTGCCTATGTTCCTGAATGTATGTCTAACTTACCAGTTCCTGAATGAATGAATAAATGCTTTTCTCCCACCTGTGTTCTGGGTTGGTTGGCCACTAGGCTTTCTGGCCAATGGCTTTGGTATAACAGATTGAAATAGAATTTTAAAGTTGTTGTTGTTCTGTGCTGTTCTACTATGTTGTTGGTTCTAAAACTCCTATCTCAGGAGTTACTAGATACGAGTTTTTGCCTAGATACCCAAAAACTATATGATATATTCATTTGTTTACAACATTAAAATTTGGTCATTATGTTCTCTCTTCACTCTCAAAAAGGTTAAAAATTGCTGCCTTATAAATATGTTTAGTCCTGTTTGCTAAATTATAGCCTTAGACTTTTATAAGCTATTGACTTTTAATAAACTAAATTATACAGGAAACTGTTATCCTCTTTTTATGGACTATCTTTGTTTTTTAAAGGTCAAGAAAGTGTTTGAAGGCTGGTAGATGCAAGTTCTGAAGGTTAGAAGGTCTAAGGTGATTTAAGGAATCCCAAATTTTAAAGAAATGCTTCATATTTCCTCCTGTTGTTTTGCTAGTGTTGTATTAACTGTTCAGAGCTCTGACATTATCACCTGAGGTCTGATTTATTAATATAATTCTGATAAAAAAACATTTCACTATATGATCCACTATCATGAATCCAAAATCAATATTTTAAATCTCTTTTGGTTTGACTTTTAAGCATAGAGTTAAAAGATATTTGTCATTATGTCTAGATCCTATCTTCAGAAGACTGAACCAGCCTCTCTTCCTGATCTGTGAATCAAGGTCAAGAAATGCTTTTGCCCCTTCTGCTTCACAGAAGGCTTCTGCCTTTCCAGAGCTCACCTCAGAGAGTGTTTATGCTGTTAACACAGAGGTGTGTGTCTCCTGTCTTTTCTGCAATGTATATTTCACTGCAGATTACAATTGCTAACAGAATTCTAAAGTTGTTGTTGTTCTAAGCTGCTGTTCTACTATGTTGGAATCCAGATAAAACCCCAATCAACAGCCACCTGATTGCCCACACCCTGGCCATGATTCCTACACCCAACAGCAGCTGACTGGTGAGTCTTCCCTTGTGGATGGCATCAATTCCTGGCTGCCCAATCGCCACATTCCTGCACCCAACACCAGGGTGAACCCTCTGGAAAGCAAACTGCTCTTCTAGGCTGTGCAAGAGACGGGAGGACAGATGGGACTGACTAGGTGAAAGCGCTCTGAGGCCTCATCACACTTCCTGACCCTGCCCCTCAGCAGCGCCCTGAAGGTCTGTTCTGCAGTTCCTTTACCCGGGGCATCGTGTGTGGTCACCTAGGAAAAGCCCAGGCACTGGCCAAGCCAAGCAGGCGCGTGGAAGAGCAGGAGCAGGAGCAGGAGCAGAGTCCTGGCGAGTTCTGAGGAATCCACGCGTGGAGGTGCGGGAGTGCGCTTTCCGGGGTGACCAGCAGGGGGCGCGTGGCGGGAGGAGCCTTCGAGGCTCGCGTCCTGGCGGTTCCCTGGAGTCGGGGCGGCTGGCGTCAGGCCGGGAGTGTGCGTGGGAAAGGCGAAGGGCGTCTAGACACGGCGGCCAGGGCGTCCTGTGGACGTGGTGCGCGGTTTTCAGTGCAGAATCCTGTCAGGAAGTTGACCAGGCCGTGACGTCACTGTAGGTGACGGATAAGTATTCTGAGAACAGCGTCAGCTCCCGCCGGCTCTGGTGGCGCAGGCCGGTAGGATTTGCTGAAGGAGGCAGAGGCAGGTGGATCTCGAGTTCCAGGACAGCTTCGGCTACACTTTTTTTTTTTTTTTCCCCCGCCGCCGCCGCGAAAACCCTCGCAGCCACTTCACGCACTAAAACACGGACATCATTAAAAATCAAGCACATCCAAAGCCTCACCGCAAAGTCCTCTCCCGTCATCCCCGTTGGCTACCGGCGTCCAGCTCGCACGAGCTCCCGCAGACACAGAGCCGCTTGTTCCACACTGCTGCTCTCTGGCCCTTCTTCATGCCTGGACTCACCCTACCCACCACACTCCCCACCTGCCTCTTCCCTACAGTCCCCCTGCCCAGCCGCCTTAGGGTCCTCTTCTCTGGTCCTGCACACACGGGGCCTGCCCCTGACAGCAGCTTCAGGGATCACGGTGTGGGGTCACAGGGACCCCCCAGCCAGAGGTCCGCATCCCACACACCCTCTGCCCCACACCCTGCACAGAGTTTTTGCCCTGTGTCCCTCACTTCTCCTGCACAGCCTGGAAGAGCTGTATGGTTTCCAGCTGGTTCACCTTGATGTTTGTTGCAAGAATGAACTGGAAACTTCTAAGCTTCTCCATGCAGAACTAGAAACCAGGGACTTCTCTCATTGTTTTCATTTAAGTCCTCATGATGGTTAGTGATGTGCAACTTCTCACATGCTCTGCAGCTAGCTTAATTCTGCTGTGATGCTTATTCTTGATTGTCAGTTTGCTTGGATTAAGAAACAAATGCCTCTAGGCTGTGGTGGTGCACACTTTTAATGCCAGCACGTGAGGAAGCAGGCAGATCTCAGTGAGTTCCAGGCCAGCCTGATCTGCAAAGGGAGTTCCAGGACAGCCAAGGCTTCATGGAGAAACCCCATCTCAGAGAGAAAAAGAGAGAGAGAGATCCAGCTATACCACTCCTGGGCTTATACCCAAAAGATGCTCTACTGTACAAGGACTCTTGATCAACTATGTTCATAGTAGCTCTGTTCATAATAGCCAGAATCTGGAAGCAACCTAGATGTCCCTCAACCAAAGAATGGATAAAGAAACTATGGTATAATTACACCATGGAATACTACTCAGCTATTAAAAACCAGAAAATCATGAAATCTGCAGGCAAATGGATGGAACTAGAAAAGATCATCCTGAGTGAGGCAACCCAGACCCAGAAAGACACACATGGTATGTACTCACTTATAAGCAGATTTCAGCCATACAGAACAGGAAAAACATACTACAATTCACAGACCCAAAGAAGATAAGTAACAAAAAGGACCCGAGGAAGGATGCTTAAATCTCACTCAAAAGGGGAACTAGAGGAGGCAGCAGAATTGTTTGAAGAGAGGGAACAAGTAGGAGAGGGAGCTCAGAGAAAAACAAGGGTAGTAATCACACACTATTGCAGTTTTTCATTCTCCCAGATCTGAATGGTTATTGCTGGTAGATGATTTTGCTCATGCCTTGCCTTCCATCTTCCTGTAGTTGTATCTTTGAGGTGTCCATCAGCTCATTGAGTGCCTAATTGCTGACTAATCATCTTCAGAATAATTTTCAAAAACTCTTCCTGAAGAAGCTCCAACAATTGTGATGCTTTAATTTGTAAAGCATTCTGTTGGAGTATTGTCTGGTGCTTTGTACTTGTTAATTGCTTGCCCCCTGAGGTTCTTACTGTTTACTGAGCAAACTGTCATGGACCCCAAGTTTTGCTGTGTAACCTTGCCTAGGAAATGATTCCTGTCTCTTCCCTCCATCTTTCCCCTTCATCATCATGGTGCACCCAGCAGTTGCTCTCAAGAGCATCAACAATGCTGAGAAGAGAGGCAAACGCCAGGTCCTCATCAGGCCATGCTCCAAAGTCATCTTTCAGGTCCTAACTGTGATGATGAAACACAGTTACTTTGGTGAATTTGAGCTCACTGATGACCACAGAGATGGGAAAATTGTTGTGACCCTCACAGGCAGGTTGAACAAGTGTGGCGTGGTCAGGCCTAGGTTTGATGTGCAACTCAAAGAGCTAGAAAAATGGCAGAACAATCTGCTCCCGTCTGGTCATTTCAGCCTCATTGTACTGGCAACCTCAGCTGGCATCACGGACCATGAAGAAGCAAGACGAAAACACACAGGAGGGAAAATCCTGGGATTCTTTTTCTAGAGATGTAAACATAACTAAAAAGCCTCTGTGGACTGTGCAAAAAAAAAAGAAAGAAAGAAATTATTCCTGATTTGCTGATTAAAGGACTAAACCTGGGCTGGGACAGTAGAATCATGGGAAGGAGATAGACAGGAAGAGACGAAGAAGGAGGATGCCACCATGGGTGAGGAGAAGAGAGAACCACGTGGGCAGGGAGAAAGGACTCTAAGAACAGCATAGAAAGAAACACCATGATGAAAAATATATGCAAGTATTTATAAGATTAGGGAAGGAAGGTAGCCCAGATAGGAATGGTTAAAGAGGATGACATGGGATGAGGTCTGGAGGATATGAGCTAGTGAAGGTGGAATATCTGCCCAGCCCAAGGTGAAATAAGACAAATCTAAAATCTAAAGGGTAAAACTGATTGTTGTATACTTGAGCTTATTTTGTGTATGCCTAGTAATGGTATAGCTGGATCTTGAGGTAGCACTATTCCTAATTGAGAAAGTGCCAGATTGATTTCCATTGTGGTTGTACAAATTTACATCCCTCCAGCATATGTTGTTACTTGAGTTTTGGATCTTAGCCATTCTGATGGGTGTAAGGTGAAATCTCAGGGTCCTTTTGATTTGCATTTCCCTGATGACTAAGAATATTGAACATTTCTTTAAGTGTTTCTCTGCCATTCAATATTCCTCTATTGAGAATCCTCTGTTTAGCTCTGTACCCTATTTTTTTAAAGATATTTATTTATTATATATACAATGTGTGTTTTCATGTACACCTATACCAGATTTAATTTTAGATGGTTGTGAGACACCATGTGGTTGCCGGGAATTGAACTCATGACCTCTTAACCTCTGAGCCATCTCTCCAGCCCCTGTACCCAATTTTTTAATTGGATTACTTGATTGTTGCTTTTTAACTTCTTGAGTTCTTTATAGATTCTGGATATTAGCCCTCTGTCACATATAGGGTTGGTGAAGATCTATTCCCACTCTGTAGGCAGTCGTTTTGTTGTGACAACAGTGTCCTTTGCTTTACAGAAGCTTTTCAGTTTCATGAGGTCCTATATTGATTGTTGCTCTTAGAGCCTGTGCTGTTGGTGTTCTGTTCAGGAAGTTGTCTCCTGTGCCAATGAGTTCAGGGCACTTCCCCACTTTTTCTTCTAACAGATTTAGTGAGTTTGCTTTTATGTTGAGGTCTTTGATCCACTTGGACTTCAGTTTTGGGCAGGGTGATAAGTATGGATCTGTTTGCATTTTAATACATGTAGATATCCAGTTAGACTAGCATCATTTGTTAAAGATGCTATCTTTTTTCCATTGTATGGTTTTGGCAGCTTTGTCAAAAATCAGGTGTCCATAAGTGTGTGGGTTTGTTTCTGGGTCTTCTGTTCTATTCCATTGATCCACCATTCTGTTTCTATGCCAGTACCATGCAGTTTTTATTACTGTACAGCTTGAGATCAGGGATGGAGATACCTCCAGAAGATCTTTTATTGTAGAGGATTGTTTTAGCAATTCTGGGTTTCTTGTTATTCCATATGAAGTTGAGAATTTTTCTTTCAAGTTATGTAAAGAATTGTGTTGATAATTTGATAGGAATTACATTGAATCTGTAGATTGCTTTTGGTAAGATGGCCATTTTTACTATGTTAATCTTGCCAAGGCATGAGCATGGGAGGTCTTTCCACCTTCTGATATCTTCTATTTCCTTCTTCAGAGACTTGAAGTTTTTTTCATACACGTCTTTGACTTGCTTGGTCCATTTGAATTCTTTAGATTCCACAACATGTTGTGTGTGTTTAATGTCACATTGTACTCTCTAACACACACAAACACATATGTCTGTGTATTCCTCATATATATATATATGCCTGTGTATTCTCTATGTACATATATCCTGAAATCTTACATATTTTACCGTTAAACTATCACTTGGGCAATTAGGTGATCAAGTGGCTTTGGCAACCAGGTGAATCTTCCAATGAGAATTCTCAGAAGGGTCCTGTGTTTATCTGTACGATGATGGCTGCACAACACAACTTTGTAAAAATAACTGTGCGGTAGCTGGTGTCACTTCTGCCACTCTGTCACAGGAAAGATGGTCTGACAGCTGCATGGGCATGAGGACCAATGATGATTGACTTTGCTTGTTATTTTTAGTTTCTTTAAGCTTTGTGGCTTAAAGGCTTTTGGAAGCACCTGCTGATGAAAAAACACCCCCTCAAATCTCTTGCTTTTAGGAAGGCCATTGTAGATCCATCACGGTCAGGCTTCAGAACTTGATGTTAAATTTCCATGTTGGGCCTGCAGAGGTGGCTCAGTGGCCAAGAGCACTGGCCATCCTCCCTGAGGACAGAGTTCAGTTCCCATCTTACAAGGCAGCTCACACCCACAGAACACCAACACACATAAAGTTATACAGTAAACCTTAAAAAATTTTTTTTAAATGTCAGTGTCCTCCATCCTTCATTTTCCATCTAATTAGAGCTCAGACTTCTCTTTCCTCTGCAGTTCTGTCTAACCTATCTTCACATTCACTGACCACAGGGTTGTTTGATGAAGCAGGATTCATGAGCCACCAAACATTTGGAATGTTACCCACACACCCCACTGAGGATACTCATGATATCTGTGAAAGAGAAGGAGATTCAGAGACAGGAAATGAATTACTAACAAACTTTCATGTGATTCCAGATACTAAAGCCTGAGGTCCTGATGGGTATGAAATTACGTGTACTAAAGGTTCAATCCTGGTTGAAATCAGCACTCTCGTCTGCCAGATTTAGCAAATCTGAGCAAAGATGGACAACTCTGGAAAATCTTGTGCACTTGTTGACATTTTAGGTACCAATGAAGCGTGAGGCAGAAAGCCTGACGTGGTGCTGAGTGAAATCACTGTCACCACACAGTGACAGCTGGTGAAGTTCCACCGAGTCACAGAGTGAGCCTGAGACCCTCACACAGGCTTCCACTGGCTCCATAATCATCAGTGGTCTTGGGGAGTGAGGGTGAGCCCCATGTTGGATGTCCACACCCCGTGTCTTCTGGACCCCACAGCCAGCAGACTGCTGCCACGGCCATGTGACTTGAGTGTCCGGTACAGTTCCACCCTGACCACAGAAAGTGACTTTAAGGAAATCCTGGCTTTTCTTCTTCTTTTTCACTTGTGATATGAGAATGGCTGACCTGGTGCCATTTGTAGTCCTTGCTCTAAGGCCCTAGGCCTGAGCATCCTTGGAGGAGTTAGCACAGCCCAGGGACCCACATGCTCCACTCCCTGTAGCTCTGACAGAGGAAGTCCTTTTGCACATGCTGTCCCCATCACTGCTTTCCCATTGGGTCACTCACAGGTTTGTACCACATTCGTGTCTGCATTTCCACGTTTCACGGCTTCATTCACAACATGGCCATCTCAGAAGACTTTTAGAGCTTCAACTCATGTCAAATAGTACCATGGACTATTTGTACTAATCCTCATTTTCATAACATAGCATAAAATATTGTGCATCTTAATCTCTGGGGATTCAGTGGTAAGGCAGAAGCATCTGAATTCAAGATGAATATTTCACTGGAGCTCTGAGAGGGTAACTCATGATTAGAGGAATAAGAACAAGAAAGACTTTTCCAAAACTTTGTCTAAAAAACAAACCTTATGTTCTGTATGTTGCACATTTTTTTTTTTAAAAAAAAAAAAACAAAACAAAAAAAAAATAGCAAGCTGTGTGAGCAGGAGGACACAGCAAGGTCAGTGACTATGGAGAAACCCTGAGCTACCAGTGTGGGAGGGTGGGGACACACAGCAGAGCACTTGCAGTGGACTTCCTTTTTCACTCACTTCACCTCGCAGAACTTGGAGTTCGTCCCTGCTCACGCCATCAGTGCCAAATCCCTCCATCTACAATGGACACCTCAGTGGTCTATGCTGACTTAAACCTAGCCAGGACCCCAGAGCCCACACAGACATCATCTCCATCTCTCCCCCCAGGTAAGCAGCTTTACCTCTCCTCTGGCATTTGAATTCTCTTCCGGAGTGAAGATTTTTCTCTGAAACATATGGGTTTAAGCCATTGCTTTGAAGGTGACAAGCAGGTCTTTGATAGTGTTAAATACTATAGGCAGCCTGCCTGCAGAAAATCCCAATTTGGGAAAGGCCATGCATTCCATTTTTTATTCAAGCAGCAGGCAGAAAACCTGAACATCACTTCCCCTATTCAGCCTTTGCTTAAAATACCGACAAAAAGAGAATATTTTGCTTATACGAGCAAAGGGGTGTTTTTACAGATACTTGCTGCATTCAATGGCCAATTCCAAATTCATCTACAGAGCATGGACACTATGACCCAGTTCTACCTCAGTGGCAACCCCAGTTCGCCCATCACAGGGCAATGCTTAGACTTCATGGTTAATGTCTTTGTCTCCTCAAAACAAGGACAATCTTTGGGGGAAAGTCACAGGCAAAATCAAAGGCTGGAATTAAATTAAAAGCTGGTGATTTATATAGATGTGTGTGTGTGTGTGTGTGTGTGTGTGTGTGTGTGTGTTTATTTAATTTTTTAAAAAGCTGGTTCTTTCTATCTTGCAAAGTATAACAGTTTTAAGTAGATGAACCTCAAGGTAGCACAGCCACATGGGAATTAATCTTTCAACAACTGGCCAAAAGTAGCACTCTTGTCCACCACAGGATTTAGTAGTAACTCAAGCAAAAGAAATGTAAAAGGCTGGGAAGAGGCAAAGCACATGACCTAGGGATGGCTGAGATGTAAGAGACCAGACTCTCAGGCAGCAAGGGCATAAAATGATCATGATACAGCATTCCATTCTGCTGTCTAACTGACTCTACTGACACAGACCTTAAAGCAGTTGCTTTCCAATTTGAAGTCCCACATTTGTTGTGACATGTGGAGTTCAAACTTCAGGGCTTCTTGTTATAGACTGTTGAATTGTCAATGGTTTGAGTGAAAAAAAATGTCTCATGATACTGTTTAGATAAGTGTCAGTGGAAAGTGGAGGGAGGAACTGGCTTGATAACTGGGGAGTTGATGGCACCATTTTTTTTCGGGGGGGGGGAAGGAAAGCCTTTGTTTTTCCATGATGCTTAGCAAATGTAGAAGAAGAGCTTTGTTGAAAAGTGTGTAAGAAAATGAATGTAGCTAAAGATTATGATGCTCTCTTCAAACTCTACTGGATATGATCCCAAGTCAAGAAGACTACAAAGAAAAAGTGTCTAGAAAGTCTAGAAAAGACTTGAAAAAAGTAATCATTATTTTCAATGTCACTAATATGGAAACAAACCTAAAGAAAAAACTCATAGAAAAAAATAGAGCATAACATCTGAAGAGAAAATTCTGACGCAGTAGCATAAAAACTGTGAAACCACTGGTCCCTGTTAGCTAAAGGACTCAAACCATGGTAAATTCAAAGCTCTGTGATTAGATCTGCCAGCAAAGAGAACCGGAAAGGGGGTCATGGGCATTGAACAATTTTGTTTGTGGTCAAATGGCCAAAGGTCTGTTTTGATGGTACAATGGATAAAATATGTACAAATGCCTCCAGAGTTTATTCATTCAGAAAGAAAGAAAGAAAGAAAGAAAAAGAAAGAAAGAAAGAAAGAAAGAAAGAAAGAAAGAAAAAAAGAAAGAAGGAAAAAAATTACTATGAGACAAACATTACTTTAGACACAGGGAAAGCAGTTATGAAGAAACAGGAAAACAGCTTTCTCCCTGTAGATTTTATATTACTGTGAAGTTTAAAATCAGTGATATAAACTCAACTGTGTGGTGTTGAATGCCAGCAAGAAAAACATTTAAATGGAAATAAAGACTTTTACCATTAGAGACAGCATCATGTCAAGCAAAGAAATCATCCTGAGAAATGATGCTGGAGTCCCACCCTGACAGATGTTGGGGGCCAAGGCTGAGTATCTGAGAGATGAGTCTTCTAGGAAGCTGGACCTGCAAAGGCAAAGGGTGAACATGGCTGTGATGTTGTAGGAGAACATGCATGCCTGGTGTGCTGTGGAGGTCAAGGCAGGAGGAATGGTGACAGGTGGAAAGGGATTCAGAAGACTTTCCAGAGGGTCAGATGTTGAGGGGAGAAGGCCATTAAATGTCTGGAGCAGTGGAGATGACTCAGCATTGTGTAAATACCAAAGAAGAGCTTCTCACAGGTCCTTCCACGTAACCTGTGCTCACATAGCTTCTTCTACATGAACTTCAACAGTATGACAAGAGAGTATGAAGAGCCCAACTCAGAAGATGGGAGTTCTCTAAATTTTGTCATGAATGGATAAAGATATTTTAAGTCACCCAAATGGCTTACTACCTACAATTCAAACAAACAAACAAAAACTCACTTTTTAGGAAAAAAAAAAAATGTTATTTTTTGTCAGTTACCAAGGGCCAGAAACTATGCTCAGGAATTTAGAATATTTATTTTATACAGTCCTCACTAGAACACTATGAAGTAGACATTGTCCACATTTTATAACTAGGAAAATTCATAAATTAGGAAAATGTTTTGGGCCTTGGGGCTTTAGAATCTGCTCTGGGGTCTATTTCTCCTGTGTAGGACACAGCAGTGGTGACCCATTTGGCCACACCCTCAAACCCTCAAATACACTGACTGCTTCCTCCCATGACAGTCTTGTATCACCTCTCACCATACGACAGTGCTCAGTGTCCACGGGAGCTTGCTTGAAGCCTGTCTGCATATATGCTGGTCTCTTACATAAAGTGTAGTGCTTATAAGTAACCTGCATATGGCTGTGTGCTCCAGATAACCTGCGGATATCCTACAGCCCCTAGGATAACTTCAAAGCCGTAGGAATAGCGGCCACCATGTCTTTGCTCAGAGAATAATGATGGAGAAAGACTGTGTGCATTCACACAAACGCAGCTTTTGTATGTAACTATCCTCAGTCTGTAATCAGTTGGGTCTATCCACTGCTACTGCATACATTAATGTCTTTTGTCCCTTCTGGAACATTTTTGTTCTTCTCTCCCTCTCCATCCCTTCCTTTTATTCTTTCTCCAGAGTAACATTTTAAAAGGAAGTAACTTGCTTAAGTGGATGTCATATCTCTGTTCTGGTCTAGAGATGAGAGACAACTGATGTTTGTCTTCAGTCTGGGTTACACAATTAAGTTATCAGGGATTATATTAAAACAATGTATACAAAGAAAGTAGAAATGGATATACAGAAAATTCTGGAAAATAAAACAAGAATAAAAGACAATATGATAGCCCATCTGATTTTCAAAAATTTAACATGTAACTCAAAACAAATATTCATTTATATTAAGAAATATTTAGAAAAATACAAAACCAACATAAAAACATATAAATCATCAATCAAGAGGTGTTATGCAGCTAGGTGTGGTGGCATAGGCCTTTAGTCCCAATGCTCAGGAAGCAGCAGCAGACAGATCTCTATGAGTTCTAGGCTAACCTGGTCTACAGAGTACAGGACAGCCAAGGCTGCACAGAAAAACCCTATCTCAAAAAACCAAAACCAATAAAGAAGAAAGGGGAGCTACTGTGCAGAGGTAAGAAAACCTTAGCCAGGCATGTGGTTCATACCTGTGATACAAGAACCTCAGAGGTAGAGGTAGGAGGATCAGGAGTTCAACCACACAGAGAGTTAGAGGCCAGCCTGGATAAAAAGAGAACAAAGTACAGCAAAAAGGCAACTAGGAAAACTTTCTTAGAATTAATAAAAATCATTATAAATGTAAAGGCTAGCGACCAAATGAGAGCAATGGGGTATTATAATAATTAGAGGTATAGAAGCTAGCTAATATTTCTCCATAGTATTTTCATAAATAAAACTATTGTTGTTATTTCCCAGAAGACACCCATGCTTTTAAAGTTGTCTGAAATCAAAATAGATTGACCAAATCATGATTTTTTTTATGGACATAGTTCAAAACCTGATGTATCTCAACTTCTGACAAACATGAGACATTCATGGTGTAGTAATTGATGCAAGCCTGTTATACCCCAGTGCCCTCTTTATCTGCTATTTCAATTTCTGCACATTCATAACCTGTAGTCAATAATAAGTTGAGAAATATTAATAAAAATATTAAATGGAAAATTTCAGGAATGAGTAACTGGGTTTCAAGCTGGACGTGGTTCTGAACAGCACAGTGAGCTCTCACACAGGCTCGGTAAAGACAAGAGTCTCTCCTCACCACCTGCCAGCTACCCGGGGTTTGTGCTCAAATAACCATCATTTTGCCAAATCGTAGCCTCCAACTGTGAGTGCTGTGAATGCTGGCAACCCTGTTGTGTCAAAGATAAGCCAGGGGGCATTCTTCCTACACATGAAAAGCTATCCTATTTAAGGAAAGAAAAAGAAAAACCAGATTTTGCTACTACCTACCAAGCTGTCAAAGTTATAGCCACAGTATGCACTCATGTTGCTCCAAGTTGGAGAAGATCATTCTAGACAGCAGTGAAGCAGGCCTCATGTTAAATAATAGAATTACTATACATTGCCAGCACAAAGGTAACCTGTGTGTGTGTGTGTGTGTGGTGTGTGTGTGTGTGTGTGTGTGTGTGTGTGTGTGTGTGTGTACCTTCTATAAATGAAGATGCTCCTTTTTGGAGGAAATGCTGGCTCATTTCCATAACAGAACATATACTTTATTTTTGTACAGCATTCACTCAGAAAATTTCAAAAGATCTTTCTCATCAAGTTTGACCCTCCTAATACCCCTTCTCACAGGAAACATGTACAAGTAGTCCTATGTTATCAGAGAAAACACTATTTGACCCAACTGAAAACTTATGTTGTGGAACTCTCATAAGGTGGCTGAGAAAGGTTCTTTTCCACACCACACCCTTAACTTGAATCTTGTTGTCCACGTCAATCAAGCCACCTCTGACTTTCATTCCAAATGCACTCAACTAGATGAAAAGTGTATTTTCTTTAACTTCTCAGACACCTGTCGGTGCCCACGCTGGCATCGGTTGGCTCTGAAATTCGGCTGTGCTGGGCTCATCCTTCTTGTCCTGGGGGTGATTGGACTCAGTGTCTTAGGTAAGTGACACAGAACCTTTTACCTTAAAATTCTTTCTCTGTTTCCACTGTAAGTATTTCAGCTTCCTCACATGATCTGGCCACCTTGAGCCTGGGGAAAGATCACTGAGGAGCAGTTACAGGACAATGTCCCCCGTCACAGTTCTTACTTGTTCTGAGAATCATTCTGGGGGTGACACATGGACACCCAAAGCTGTGCCAAAGGTCACAGATGTGACAAGGTGACAATAGCAATGAAAACCACAAGGCCTAAATATGAGTTCATTAGGTGTCTCCTGAACCCCAGAAGGCAGCCAGCAACCGTCTGGTCGGCGTGGGTGTGAGTACACTCACAGAGGAGATGTTCAGGAGTGTGAGGGCAGTAAGAGCTTCACGGTGCCCTTAGATGGCCTGTGACCTAACAGCCTGTGAATCCATTTGCTCTGTGTCCAGTCGGGTCCATTGTTAACATGTTGCTAATGCATTGTCTCCTGTCCATTCTCCAGCTTGTTGAGCTGGCTTGACTTCCTGAAGTGATAGATACAACACCCGTTTCACTGCCTCGTTCAGCATTTCATCTTCTTCCTGTGTTTTCTTATTACTAGTGCTATCACTGCTCCAAAAAACATCAGCAGAAAAAAGCAGTGTGGATGTTCAAGTGAACAGGACAAAACCAGCAGGTAACTTTGACATCCTGATATTAGATCACTATCATGTTACCTTTAGTCAAAGCTCACACCACTGTGGGTCTTATGTTTGAGAAAAGTGAAGCATAGGAAGTTAAGAACTTGTCAAAAGTCGCGTGACTGGTAAGTGACGCCTCTGGAAACTTCACTGAGGCTACATGACCTTCAACTCCAGTGTCTTAGCTACCTGGACTTGCTACCCCAGGCTGCTAGCACAGTTGATCACTAACAGACAAATACCAATCCAAAAAGCAGGGGGCTTAAGAGGCAGCCAGTGGTTAAGAGTGCTTGTGTGCAAGCGTGAAAACTGTAGTTACAGCCCCAGCATCTATGTATTAACACCCCTCACTGCAAGAGAGGATGGGCACTGAGGCCTGCTGGTTTCCAGCTTCGCAGGAAAACACACACATGCATTAGCTTCACATTCAAGGAGAAACCCTGTTTCTAAAGAATAGGTGAAGACAGAATAGGATGGAGACAGAGACCTTACATCCTTCTCTGGCCTCTGCATGTGCCTAGGCATGTGTTCTTGAACACACATGCACATAAACACACACACACACACACACACACACACACACACACACAAAGTAATATGCTTCAGAGAAATGCTTTAGAGCCAGTGCTGTGGAGAGACAACAAGACCATGCAAGTCTTATAAAAAACAGAACAAAACAAAACAAATCATTTAATTGGGGCTGGCTCACAGTTTCAGAGGTTTAATCCATGTCCCCACGGTGGGGAACACACAGGAGACATGGTGCTAGAGCTGCTGAGGGAGAGTTCTACATCTGGATCTGCAGGAAGAAGAAAGGGCCCTGGGCCTGATTTGGGCTTTTGAAACTTCAAAGCCCACCCTCCCACATCCCCCACTCCTCCCTTTCACCCTGCCCCTCCCCCATGACACCCTTCCTCCAACAAGGCCACGCCTCCTAAAGTAATGCCACTCCCTGATAACTAAGCATTCAAATGTGTGAGCCTGTGGGGACCATTAGATTTAAACCACCTCAAGGAATACTTGACTGTTTTAATAAACCTGTCAAATAGATAACTTTGTCTGAAGTTAATTAATAGAAACAAAAATAAAATACATTCTTTGTTATTTATATTTCTCTGATCTGTCATGACAGTACTCTTGTTCCTGCACATGTTAGTGAAAGTGTGTGTTAGTAAAGCAACTACTGTGTGCAGCTGGCTGTGGTGCAGTAAGAACAGGTAGAAATATTCCGTGTCTCCTTCTCACTTCAGAGAGTCCAGCTGAGTCAATGTGCCCAAAAGACTGGATTCCACACAGACATAAATGCATACATTTTTCTCAAGTTCCCAACACTTGGAAGGAAGGTCTGGATGACTGTAATCAGAAAGGAGCCACTTTGCTGCTTGTTCAAGACCAAGAAGAGCTGGTAAGTTGTTCAACAAAACAGAGACATTAGCTGTTCTTGAAGCTACACCACAGTCTACACTTACACATGCTCCATGCAAAGGAAGTGGGGACTTTAAGGAAGCTCATAGTCTGAGAGACTTATGACATGGAGCCAATCACTGTGTCTGGAAGGCGAGTGTCCTAGGATCATAAATATGGGCACAGATTTCACAAAGGAGGAAGAATTACCTGGGCACTCAGGTCAGAGACAGGTGACCTTGAACAAGGCTTCAGGAGGCTGGTGAAGGAGCCACCCAGACACAGTCTCAGGGTTAAGTCCTACTCTGTTTTGGTTGTAGAGATTCCTACAGAACTGGACAAAAGACTTTATATTTTGGATTGGACTAAGATATGAATTGCCTGACAAGACCTGGAAGTGGATAAACAACTCTGCTTTAAGCTCTGATGTGTGAGTATAGAGATGCTAACTCGAATATTCATTTCTATTCTGGGGCTTTTAGGGGCTGCTGCTTGGGGCTTAATAATAAGGACATGGAGACACCTGAATAGTACAAGCCTGTTAGCCTTTTTGCTGGAGGCAGCTAACCACCTACTCAGGAGGACTCCCCTGCCACCATGCCTCCTGCTCTGCTCCCATTCTTCCTCCAGCACCAGCCTCCAGCTCTTTTATTTTTTTTTTTTTTTTAATGTAAATTGGTGTTTTAACTGCATGTGTGTCTCTGTGAGGGTGTCTGATCCCCTGGAACCAGCTACTTTTTCATCCAAATCCCTCTCCTTTCTGATACCAAAACTGCTTATTAGTCTAGTGGGAGAGGTTCCACAGCTTACTCACCTGAACCAATCAGCAGCAGGACCACACCTGTCTATCTTTCAGTATCTCTTGGCCAGATTGAGGTCTAAGTGACCCCTTCCCCAACCCTCCAGCAGCTTGATTTTTAACATGATAATCCCAGAGAACCAACATTTTGGGCAGGTGAGGAAGCAACTAACATTTACATATTCGAAAGCAGATCTTGTGGGCTATAGAGGACAAAAGTTTAGACCCCGCCAGCATTTGTTGCAATGACAGGGGCACACGTTCATAGCCAGTTGATACACAATGTGTGGGAGTAGGTTACCCCAAAACATACCAGTTCATCAGGGCTATAGGGCTCTAACACTGATAGCTAAGATTAAAGAGGTTCAGAACAGTCCGAAAATATAATTCCCAGGGTGGTTGAGATTCTTCACATATGAGAAGATACCAGCCTTATGAAAGGTAATGTGTATGTGCATGCCTGCAATGCAGTTTTACATGGAATGTCTTAAGCAGCACATTTTAATTTTTGGTGAAAATATAGCACAGGGTGGCTTCAGATTAATTTGTCTGGTCCCAACTGGCAGAGCATGAAAGAAAAATAAAGTAAAATCAGTGTGGAGCTCTGACATCTGAGAGAAAATACCCACATATCAACAGTTGTTTGAGAGGATATGATAAAACTGAGTATAATCAGCTTTTTGTCATAGTAATAAAAGAAATGAGACAAACAAGAATGGAAAGATGATTGGGTATCTTTTATTTTGAAGTGAAAAAGTCTCAGCCTTTGGTCTGCTGCTCCATTGCTGTGATTCCTGTGGCAATGCAGAACCTCAGTGGAAGGGCAGAGACAAGCAAAGCTGCTCACCTTGTAGAACACAGGGGCAGAGAAGAAAGGAGACACAGGGCAGATAGGCCTTTCAAAGGCATGGCCCCTTCCTGTGAGGGTCACTTCATTCAGCTGGGAACTCATCAGTTAGTTAATCCATTGACAGAATTAATGTCCTCATGCTCCAGTCACCCATGGGTAGCATCAGCAGCTGGACACTGAGGTCTCAGTAGGTGCCCAGTTAGGGCATACTTGGCATCTAAGCCATAAGTGTGTGTAGATCACAAAGCAGTCAAGAGCTATTTGCTCTTCGGTGTCTCATTTTCTTATTGTGGGAGACTGCATGGGAGATTGCAGTGGGAGAACTGATGCTTCATACTTAAGTTATATATTTGAGCAGAATTCATAATTACTGGCATAACAAGGAGCAATGCATCACCAGTCCAGAGGCAGGAGGACCTGGAGAACAGTCTCACACAACAGCCGACTTTATTCAGAGCAGCAGACAGTTTATACTGAGGGTTAAGAAAGCTCAAGCTGAATACAATAACAAAGGCAAGCTGAGCATGGCAAATACGGTTTTCCAGAGAAGCACACAAAGAACAGTTTAAACATTATCAATCAGTAATAATAAGCAGTCTGGAAAAGTCATTTTTTTTTCTGCTGCACCTAGCAGAGCACAAAAACACATCCAAGAACATTTTATGTTTTAAAGAAACAAGACTCAGGTTTTTTGTTTTGTTTTTAATATTTTATTTATTTATGATTTATATAGTATTTGACCTGCATGTGTGCCTGCATGCCAGAAGAGGGCACCAGATCTCATTTTTTTAGATGGTGATGAGCCACCTTGTGGTTGCTGGGAATTGCTGGAATTGAACTCAGGATCTTGGGAAGTACAGCCAGTTCTCTTAAACTCTGAGCCATCTCTCCAGCCCCAAGTCACAGGACTCTTGTCCTGTTTTCTTGGAGTGTCTCACAAGCACCTCACGCACTCGGGCTTCTCACGCGACTCCATTCTTGGGCCGTGTCATGACGGCAGCATGGTTACATTTTTCATAAGCAAAAGCAGGCAGGATTCGATCAAATTTCTGTACAGAAGAAGACATTTCTGTAAAGAAGAAGAAATTACATTGCTTCTAACTTTTTTAAGAAGAAGCTATTATGTTGAGAACCATTTTTTATTAATTGTGCTGGTGAGTTTTATGTCAGCTTGACAAAAGCTAGAGTAATCTGGGGGGGGGGAGGGGGTCTAGCCAGGCTGAACAGGGCAAACATGGTGCCAGCAGGCCTTGGCCTTTTTCCTCATTCCCTCTGCCTTGCTAAAAACTGTTCCAAATCCAGCCACCAAGGTCTTTTCCCTTATTTGGCCACTTCCTCCCCTGAGGCTGACTACCAAGGTTCAGTTATCAAAGTATTGAAGTCCAGCAATCAAAAGACCCCTTTGGCTTAGGCATGCCCAATTAAACTTAAACACCTCATTTGAACACAGGGTTTCCCCTAGTTCCTTATAAACTGCCGATGCCTGTCTCTTCTCTATTCCTTCATGGTCCCTGCCTCCTGCTTTCTGGCCTGCTTGAGTGCCTGCTTTGACTTACCTCAGTGAAGGACGTTTTGGAACTATAAGTGACATAAATCCTTTTCTTCCAATATTGCTTTTGGTCATGTTTTATGATAGCAATGGTATCATAGCAAAGTGTTTACTCAAGACACAAATCATGAGTAAATTTATGCTAATTGCACAAGTCAATACTTAAAACATTCCTTTTAATCATTTAGAATAAAAATGATTGAAATTTAAAATACTGAAACATATAGATATATTATATGAAATATAATAATGTATTAAGTTTAGAGATTATTAAACACATTGTTAACCTAGAGAGCAAATGTTGACAGTATATAAGACCATATTTTGAATTTTTTTTCAAAAAGTAAGACTTTAAAGTGGGAATTATTTTAAAACAAATGTTATGGGTTAGAATATATTTACGAAAACAAAAATATACACATCTTGTTTCATAAATCTATCCTGATTTTTCTGATGCTTTCAGAGTGTGCTATTTAGGGTTACTGTTGCTATGACCAAAGGCAAGTTAGAGAGGAAAGAGTTTATTTATTCGGCTATGCTTTCATGTCTCTTCTCATCACTGAAGGAATTCAGGGCAGGAACCTGGAGACAGGAGCTGAAGCAGAGGCCATCCTGCAAAGTGAGCCTCAGGCTCAATCAGAAAGCGGTTGGTTACTTCCGCAATAGTCCAGCCACTATTGCACCAGCAGTATAAGCCGGTTGTTGTAGCTTGTGGGATCCACAGCTAAGTTGGACGCTGATGACTCTTCTCACCCAGAAACCTGCACAGAAACCTGCACAGTGTGTTTGTGTGTGTGTGTGTGTGTGTTACTTAATCAGGCTATGATGTAACATGTTTACATTATTGTGATTCACGGTGATTATAAAACTGTAAGATATCTGAAGTGTATGGGTTCAGCTCAGTCCATCTGTCATTTTACCATGAGTATAAAATGATCACATGGCAGTGATCAGGTAAGCCTGGAGGCTGCTGAGCTATGGTAGAAAGAGCATCAGTCAAGCCCTGCTTTTGTTTTAACTCTCTTACCCTGGTTTTCAGATAAGGAAAATGTAACCAATTTTCCTGCATGATTATTTGGCGAATTGATAAAATCATTATAGCAATCTCCAAAGGCCTGATAGGAGATGGCCTGGGAAACCCTAAAGGCATTTTGAACAGATTGGTGTAAGGAAATTATCTTTACACTTGAAGAAAGTCCTGAAGCATGAAGAAATAAGACAAAGGCCATTTACAGTGGAGGGAAGTCTATGGAGTGACTGCTAGCATACAGGAAGTTGGGTGAGAGCAGAGTTGCCTCTCAGGCCCAAAGGGCTCCATGAAGAAATGACAAAAGGAAGAAAGAGCAGCTGTAAGAAAGCCCCAGCCACTGTCATACACCACCTTCTGTTTACAATAAATCGGTGCAATCTGAACTCATCTCTTCCTACAGTTAACTCTAATTTTTCCTGTGTTGTTTGGGTTCTAGTTCACACCTGAGCCATGTATGAGTATTAAATCAAATGCCCACAGGTATAAAGGGTCATGATTATCACAAGGCCTTAGCCTCTTTCCTCTGTAGATCCTGTGAGCTCAGTCTGTATGTTAAGCACAGTCACTGAACACCCACCGTGTTTAACTGTTGTCACTGTACATATGAACGCCTTCCCCAAGCACTGGCTGGTTATAGCCTATACACTCAGGAACCCGGAGCTAGAGAAAGTGAGGCAGCTCTTTTCCTTCCATGAGATGTTATCAGGTGAATGAGATTCAATTCTGCTTCCAAACTTTTTTTCATCATATGAATATTTTTTTCCTGAAAGAATTCTTTTCTAGTTGAAAGTAAAATTGAAAAATATATAGGAGATGTGTTCAGATAAGCCTCCATCTTTAATGTCGATACAAGTTGTTACTCTGTGTATGGTGCTTAAGAACTGTGGATTTCTACAGTCCTTAGAAGTCTAGAGGAGAAGATGGCCAATTCAGGATAACTAAGAGCAGCTGTTCTCTTCCTCCTCAGACTACAAGTCACTGGTGAAGCTAAAGCAGGCAGCTGTGCTGCCATCTCAAAGGACAAAGTGCTTTCTGAGGGCTGTGGTTCAGACAACCGCTGGATCTGCCAAAAGGAACCAAAACGTGATACCATGTGCAATGACTCCTGACTGCAAATCACATCTCGATGACTTAACCATGCACAGCAGATCTCTGTGCTCAGTCTGTCTCTCCTCCCAGTTCAGTTAGTGGCACAAAGCATGGACTCTAAAAGCACCATGATGCTTACAGAAAATTTATTCTGTAAATGTGAATGGACAGAGACACAGATGTGCCATTCTAAGAGAGGTGTTCTGTGAAAAGAAGCCCAGGCAGCTGAGGGGCACCAGATTCCAATCCTGGAAACCATGACCCTCACTGTTTGTGTCTGGGCTCATCTGCAAAACAGCCACAGAAAACCATTTACAAAATCATTATTAAAATACTTGCAATGCAGGAACTGGTGGCTCTGGGAAGGCTGAGCCAGGAGGGTCATGAGTTCAAGGCCAGCCTCAGTGTGGTGGATTAAATGATAAATGTCCTCCATAGCCTTGGGCATTTTATCACTTGGTCCCCAGTTGCTGGCACTATCTGAGGGGGTTCAGGGAGTGCAGCCTTGCTGGAGGAATGTCACTGGAGGTGGCCTTTGAGAGTAAAAGCCCCAGATACTTGTAGCTTGCTCTGCTTCATGCTTCCAGTTCAAGATGTGAGCTCTCAGCTGTCTCCTCCAGCTGCCATGCTTTCTGTTTCTTGCCTGTATGGACTCCAACCCTCTTGAATGAAAAGCCAAATTAAACTCTTCTATAAGCCACCTCACTTATTGTGTTTTATCATAAGAACAAGATAAGTAACTAATAAATTGGGCAACTTAATAAGTAAATCAGAAACTGTTGGGGATGTTCTGTACATTTTGTATTCAGATGCTGTGCCCTGAGATCCAGTTGCAGTCTGGATGTGGGCATTGTCATTTCTATGAAGAATATCCTGTCTCAATGTTGTGTAAAGAATGCTCCCCAATTGTCCCTGAGAGGCTAATAAAGAAGCTGATGAACTGATGACTGGGCAGAGGAGAGAGCAGGCAGGACTCCCATTCCCAGTCTGAGGTCTCAGGTAGAAAGAGAGAGGGACAGAGAGAGGAGGAGAGAAAAAGAGAGACAGAGAGTGAGAGAGAGAGGAAAAAGAGGAGAAGGGAGGAGGAAGTCACCACAAGGAGGACCTTGAGGAGTTTGCCATGAGGATGGAGAGTCATGGCAGAAGGCCAAAGCAAGACTGAGATGGTAAGTAAAAGAGCTTATGGCTGGGAGGGAGCCAGACTAGCATAATAGAAAAATATCATAATAGAGAAATAGCTGAGCAGTTATAGAGCTTAAAACTTGTTGAAGAAATCTCATAAGACTCCATGTCTTCTCTTTGGGAGCTATGGTGGGTAGCAGAAAAGGACCCTACTAACTACAAATTTCTACAGAAACAACAACCAAAACACTGCTCCTGGCAGTTTAGCTGGAGTGAACATATTTGCAACAGAGCAGGCCAGGTTAGGGAACACTTTAGTAACTTGGGAATCTCCTTCATTTGAGTTCTGCACACACCTCTCTTTTGGTAATGCACTTGGGAGCCCAGGTTCCTTTCCTGTACATGCTATGCACACATGTCCCATGTCTAAACAATGCACCTAGTGATCTGTTTGCACCCCAAGACCTGCACATCCATAGAGCTGCACTTTACACCTACTTTAAACAATAGAAGTTTTTTATCCCTCAAAGGACCATCAAGCATTGACAGTTTGTAATCAAACATAATATTAATGTATCTTGGAACTATGGGAAATGGGTCAGTCCAGTCTAGACTGGTCTGGGGTGTGTGCTCAACAAGGCAAAGCAAACCTGTTGAGAGAATCTCCTGTTTACCATCTGAGGCCTAGAACAACTGAACATGCGTATCATTAAAAACAGACATGTTGGGGGAAGGTTTAGGCAATCCAAGCTTGTCAGTCAAAACAGAGAACCACCCAAATTAAGCTCCTCATAACCACACTCCTTCTCTTGAACCCCTAAAAGGAAGCCCCCCAACCATCAGGGCCCTAGAGTACTCACTTCTGTGGCTACATGTTCTCATTACACTGTATTCCAATGTGTACTATAGCCTTGCTTTAGATAAGGTTTCCCAGCCACATTGCTAACCCTGAAGAAGGCACCAAGAGCCTGGAAACACTCTACCCTGTCCTGAATGCAGGCAGCATGCTTCATGTGTATAGATGGTTATTGGTAATGGATGTTGTGCTATCCTTAAACTGGATAGCAAAAGTGGATTCTGGAACACTTCAGGGAAATATTGAATGTATCAAGAAACACTTCTGTTTTTTTTGTTTGTTTGTTTGTTTGTTTTTTTTTGTTCTCCTCCTGTCTTCTTTCCAAGGTGTGTTAGTGGGATTTTACATCTCTATTAAAAACAGCTGAGAGAAAAACTTAAAGCAGGGAGCACTTCTTTGGCCCAGTTTCAGGATATTCAGCCCTGGAAAATGTGTTTCTGGGCCCACAGAGATGCAGAAGGTGATGGCAGAGAGCAAGTGGCAACTGGAAACAGAAGAGGGAGACAAAGAGGGACAAAGGACAAGCCAGAGCCTCCAAAGGCATGTTTCCGGCATGTCACCTACACGTGATCTCAGAAGCTGCTCCATCCCCCAGTACTGTTATCAAGTTCTGAGCTCATCAGTGGATTAAAATGAGGCAGAGCCCTCATTCCCTAATGACCTCTCAGGGACTGCATCTGTAATCAAGCTGAGGACAAAAACATGGACACGTGAGCCTCCTTCAGAGGAGACTTCCTGCATAAAATGTAAGAAAGGCTGTGGTGGGATTGTACTGTGAGCCTCCATGAATCCAGCCTTAGCGCTGTGAATCTTGTGTCAGCACTGGCATCTTAAGAAGCAGGTTTAACTTGCCATGTCCTCAACCCTGATGAGGCTGACAACATTGCCAGTGGTACAGTCAGTACCAGTGCATCCGGGCGTGAAACAGAGGCAAAGCAAGAGAGCTCAGTGTGCACATTGTGGTTCTCATATATATGACAAGGAAGTGGTTCTTGTATCTTTCCTCCTCTTCTCTCCCATACCTCCTCTCACCTATTCTCTCTTCTCCCCCCTTTCTCTCCTGCTCTGTGGCTCAAACTCAGGGTGTCATACATTGGGTGGGTACTCTAGCACAGAATTCAAGTTCCTGTCTGTCTTAGGCATGCAGTATCTTCCCTTTCCAGCTCAGCTGTCCCAGATACCTTACTTACAGGCTGTGATGTAAGCTATCACTTGTGGGCTGAGGAGATAGTTCAGTGCATAAAAGTCCTTTCCACAAAGCATTACCTAGTGGTAGTGGAAAAGGGTATCAGACCTGGGGCTGAGAGTTCAAACACAGATTCTGCCAAGGGTCCAGCATAGCCCTAGGGTCTGAACCTTGAGAGCTGAGGGTCATGGTCATCGAGGTTTGAAGAAAAACTGAACACTACAAGGCACCAAATGCTGCTGATTTCCCAGCAGTGGCTATGACTCATTTCTGCAAACCCTGATGGTAAAAGAGGAGCAAGGCTGCCAGGACCAGAAGTGGGAGAGCATCTTGCCTATCCAGGTGGAGGGAAAGAGCCCTCAGCCAGCTGATCGATGACATTTCCACAGAGAATGCATATATCCCAAGACTGACTCATTGGAGACATTTCATAGGCAACGCCTTGGCATTCCTTTACCACAAACCACAGCAGAACCAGGGGGAAACAAACAGGAAAGGTGATGAAAAATTTGTACCCAAATAAATATTTTAAGGTAAATAAGGTAAAGTCACATAGCAACCTTATCATAGCCAACCAATTATAGACAACTTTGGCTTTGGTGAGAGGATTTCTTCAATAGGTTAAATTAAATGAATGAAGCATGAAAACAAAGGGAGTAAATGAGCTGGCCACAGTTAGCAGAGACAGGAAGGATGGCGGGAACCACACCAGATAATGGGGTATAAAGTTACCTGTCAGCCAAGTTAAAGCAATGAAGAGGGCAGCTGTTAAATAACTAAGAAATACAACATGTATAAGCCTGATATTTCTGAAGGAAAAACAGCACAGAAGTTAAACACTCATACAGGAAAACTTTACAAAAATAATTACCCTGAGAAGCCAAGGAGTAAACACATCCTTGAAATCCCATTTTCTGTATAAACAGAGGCAATGATTAATATGAGGTTTCAGAGACTGTTTGCACGTGCCCCTCCTGTGAATTCATCATAAATATTCAATGATGAATAAAACACATTTTAAAATATAATTTTCTATCTTGTGACAAATCCACAACCAAAGACTCTTGCTCATTGGTTTGGGACTTCCTGTGCTTCAGGTACATTCTCTAACTTTCACTCCATTCCTAACGACACAGCCCTCCATCCATGCACCATCACAAGAGCATTTGGCCTCCCTGCTTTGTTTCTGTGTCCAGCTTTGTTCATATATTGTCTTGGATAATGTGTATTCCTACTTCAATCTTTTCACATGCCACCCTCCCAACAAATAATGTGTCTTGTAACACATGTAAGTGACTGTTTACTGAGTGGTTGAACAAGAGTGACCACCTAATAAGGGGGCCATATTGTTTAAGAAAGGGGGACTTGAAGAAGAGTAAGTTCTAGGGCTGTCCCCTCATCTTTCCCCCCATTTACAATCTTTGTTTTTGACAACAGAATTATAGAGCATTTGTTACTGAAATTAAAAAAAAAATCGATCTCTATAGACTCCAGGCAGATGCTAGTAGGCCTGTTGGTACACAGATGGTTAATGGGTCTGCTGACCACAGTTAATAAAACCTGCTTCTCTGGAGACATTTGTGGTTGTTATTTTCTGTGCACAAAGACAACTGACCTGCTCTTGTTTGCAGTGGAAAAGTCTGAACATTGAATATGGAAGGCTTCTAGCCAATGTCTTATCCATTATGGTTTTGAAAGCTTCATGAGTACTGGTGACATTTATGGTAGGACAAGTCAGGAAGAGTGCTTCCCATTCAGAAGGGTTTGCATTTAATGTGTGGTGCTAATCAATGGTTTCACTTGGCGTTTAGAAGCCATGAGTCTTTGCTATTTGTCCTGTGTATGTCAATAGCCATCCACCCAGCTATGATACTCAGTCATATATACAGACATAATCATTTACACTTAAAGCTGCCTCAGAGAATGACAGCACTTGCAGCAAAACCTGATGACCTGAATTTGATCCCTAAAACCTACAGGGTGAAAGGAGAGAAATAACTCTTATGAGTTCATACATCATAGCAAGTTCACACCCACACACAAACATTAAATCAATCAATGAATGAATCAATCAATCAATAAACAAATGTTTTAGAATGTTCACAATATAAAAATGCTCTCACTGGACTGGTTTAAACACACTAGGCTATGCCATTAACTGTGTCCCTCCCATTCATATGTTGTGCCTCAGAATGGGACTGTATTGGAGACAGGCTCTCAGTTCATTAGCTAAAACGAAGCTTTGAAGTTATACCCCACTCTGCTGTGACTGATAGCAAAAGGGTTATGGCACAGATACAGGGGAGGGGGACATGGAGAAACAAGAAGATGGCTCAGAGATAATGAGGGAGGTCTCAGATGAAATCAACTCTGAGAACACTCTGATGTAGACTTTGACTTCCAGAACTCTGAGAACATTTTTATTGTTTAAATTGGCCAGACATGTGGTAATCTTTATGCAAGAAAATCCAACACAGGATGTATTTCACATCTGCTCCCCAGTGCAAATAGAAGCACAGTACAAACACAGCAATATGTCACCTGTTCACTTCACTATATATCCATGATGAGACTTCTACACTCATTGTAGAAGAGGGGAGGGCAGACACTCCTGATCTAGAGAAAATGTTTTCAGTCTTGTATCACTGAATATGATGTTAGTCACTGGCTTTTAGATTTAAAAAAATGTTTAAGAACGTTGAGTAATAGAGAGATATATAGATAGATACATAAATAGATGCACAGATAGATAGACTGTGTTTTTGTGTGCAAGCAGAACACACATGAATGCCTAACTGTGTTTGTAGAAGTCAGAGCACAGAGGACAGACAGTTCTCTATATACTAAGGCTCCAGGCCTTCATATATACTAAGATTGTTGTGTACCATAAGTTGAGAATATTTTCATAAATTCTCCATATTTGATTTTAAAATATCATGACTCAAGATGGAAAACTCTGGAAAATCTCGTGTAATTGCTAAAGTTTTCAGTGTTGGCAAAGCACTTGGGAACATAAAGTCTTGGGAACATAATTCAGTGATTGAGTGCTTCCTTTGAATTCATGAGGTCCTAAGTTCAATTTCCAGCACTGCAGAAAATAAATAGATGGAGCCTGACACAGAACACTGTGCCTGGCATTGAGTGAAATGACCATCATCAAACACTGACAGCTGCAGAGGGTTGCACTGAGTCTTAAGTGAGCTGTGAGACCCACACAGGTTTGCCCTCACTTCATACTCAGAGTCATCTTAGGGAATGAGTGAGCCCCATTTAGGTTGTATGTCCACACCCCATGTCTTCTGGAACTCGCACCCATCAGGCTGCTCTCATAGCCAGTAACTGTGATTGCCTGGAACAATTCCACTCTGACACAGAAAGTAACTTTAAGGCAACCCCTGCTTTTCTTTTTCCTCACTGTAATGTGAGAATATCTGCCTTGGCATTTGATGTCTTTGCTCTGAGGCTCTAGGCCTGCAAAATCCCTGGAGAAGTTAGCACACCCCAGAGACCTAAGTCCTGCACTCCCTGTAGCTCTGACAGATGACGGCCTTAACTCAGGGGAATGTTGTCACATCCACGTGCAGTGCAGAGCAGGACAGTGCAGAGTGGCACACATGGCCCCTCCTCATCGCTTTTCCTGTTGTGTCAGTCATGAACATTTCCCAAGGTCATGTTGTTTGCACATTCCACAGCTTCCTTTGCAGCATGGATATTTCAGGAGGATTTTACAGCTTCAACTCATGTCAATCATAACCATGGATTTTCACATATTAATTTATTTTTATAACACAGCCTAATATATTATCTATTTTAATTGCTGACAATTTAGAGAAAATGTTCACTTCAGTTTGAACTGAGGAAGCATGCTATATTTCACTTACCCTGAGCTCACACACCCTGTGTTGCAGGATCCCATTGTGATCCCCAAAACTGTGAACTGTAAAATCCTGTTTCTTTGGAGTGGTTGAGCCCTATCATACACCTTTAATCCATGAACTTTCTGTTTATAGTAAGCAGGTGATTATGGTGTGTTTCACCCAGGCCTAGCACACACCTTTAATCTAAGAGCTGTCTGTATGTCGGGTCTAATAAAGTTAACCCTAGGTCAAGAGGTGGAACATGAAACCAGCTGACAAAAGCTTCATCTCCTTGGCACCTTGGCTTTTTGGGCTTTGAACTAGGAAGCCTTTGGCCTTGGATTTTTTGACCTTTTCCTCCTGGGCTGTTAGTTGAACTAATTAGCCCATTGGGGGTTTTCCATCCAGACCTGAACTGAGAAGGAAGGTCTGGTTACTTTCTCTACTTCTTTGAGCTAACAGGTTTTCACCCTAGCATCTGACTCCTGAGTCCTCATTGGTAAAATAGAATGGTTGGGATTTTCATCATTGTACATAACAACAACCCTGAGAAAATAACTCAGAACTGATGGTTACAGAAATTAGAACAAAAAGCCCCTCTCTTTATTTAAGAAAAGGAAACAACAAGTTATACCTTCTTACTTTAATATAATAACCTGTGATGGGAGCAGACCCACAGCCAAACATCAGGAAGAGCTCAGGGAACCCCACGGAAGAAGGAGAGGGAGGATTGTGGGAGCCAGAGGACACCAGGACAACACAGAACACAGAATCAGCTGAGCAGGGCTCATAGGGTTTCTTGGAGACTGAAGCAGCAATCATGAAGCCTGCATGGGTCTGTGCTAGGCCCTCTGCATACATGCTGTGAATGTATAGCTTTGGGTTTTGTGGGGCTCCTAACAGTTAGAGTCGGGGTGTCCCTGAGTCTTTTGCCTGTTCATGGGACCATTTTTCTCCTCCTGGGTTGCCTTGTGAGGCCTTGATATGACAGTTTACACCTAGTCCTATTGCATCTTGTTATCCTGTATTTGGCTGATATCACAGGAGTGCTTCTCTTTTCTGAAGGGAAATAAAGGAGCAGTATGTCTCAGGGAAAGGGGAGGTTTGGGGGAGAGAGGCTGGAGGAAAGACTGCAGTGAGGATGTACTGTATGAGAGAAGAATAAAGAAAAAGAAAAGACAATAGTGTGTAATCTGGGTGAGCTGGACAGACACCAAGGTCAATAACTACAAAGACACCCACAGAGACAAGAGTGGTAGGTGTGAACCCAGCAGGCCATTGGCAGAGGACTTCCTTTTTCTCATTTCACAGCAAAGGACTTGGACTGTGTCCCTGCTCACAAGTTCAGTGTCTCAGCTTCCGTCTGCAATGGACACAGCAATGGTCTACTTAAATTTAAAGGCACCCAGGACTCCGGGATCTCAGCGTGCATCACCTCCATCTCTTCCCCCAGGTCAGTATTTTTTATTTCTCCTTTAGGTGTTAGAATATCCTGCAGAGTTATGATTTTTTTCCTACAGCTTTAAGTTATTGCTTTGAAGATGACCAGCTGTCTGTCAGCGCTGAAGAGTGTAGATGGCTACAACCTGGGAGAAAAAAAATGCTCACACATTCCATTTTTAGTCAATCAGTCAGTGTGAAATTTGGGCAGCCATTCATTTTGGCTTTAGTCACAAGACTCTGAAGAGAGGATATTTTACATCTACAAGGAAAGGGGTGCTTCGAGCAGGAAGACTTCCTGTAAATCAAACTTCTTGCCTGGTCCAAACTTCTACAGAACACAAATACCATGGCTCAGCTCCACAGCATCCTAGCACTGACCACTGGTGCAACTGACCCCCTGTCTGCCAGAAATGTGGAAGACTGATATGAAGCATTTATAAAGGATACCATGATTCAGGGATGGATGAAAAGAGACAGATACAGGGGCAGAAAGTATGTCTAAAGTTGTCATGGTATAGTGTGAATTTCTGTGACACAACTGAGCTTCTTTATATAATACTGCAATGTTTTAAATGTAATCTTTCTGTATTGTGTCAAGAATGTGAACCACAACTCTTTCAGGCTGCTTGTCAGAAACTGTTAAATTAACAGATTTTTTTTAAACTAGGAAAAATATCTTTAAAAAAAAAAATTCTTTATTAATTATACTTTATTCACTTTGTATCCCCCTTGTGGTTTCCTCCCTCCTCCCATCCCAATCCCTCCCTTCCTCCACCCTCTGCATGCATGCCCCTCCCCAAGTCCACTGATAGGGGAGGTCTTCTTTTCCTTCCTTCTGATCCTAGTCAATTAGGTCTCATCAGGAGTGGCTGCATTGTCTTCTTCTGTGGCCTGGTAATGCTGCTTCCCCCTCAGGGGGAGATAATTAAAGAGCAGACCAATCAGTTCATGTCAGAGACAGTCCCTGTTCCTATTACAATGGAAACCACTTGGATACTGAACTGCCCTGGGCTACATCTGTGCAGGGGTCTTAGGTTATCTCCATGCTTAGTCCTTGGTTGGAGTATCAGTCTCAGGAAAGACCCCTGTGCTCATATTTTTTTGGTTCTGTCATTCTTGTGGAGTTCCTGTCCTCTCCAGATCTTACTGTTTCCCACTTCTTTCCTAAGATTCCAAGCACTCTGCCCAAAGGTTGGCCATAAGTCTCAGCATCTGCATTGATAGTCTGCAGGGCAGAGCCTTTCAGAGGTCCTCTGTGTCAGGCTCCTGACTTGTTCCCTCTTTTTGCCTTCTTCTGATGTCCATCCTCTTTGCCTTTCTGCATAGGAATTGAGCATTTTAGCAAGAGTTCTTCCTCTTGATTAGTTTCTTTAGGTGTACAGATTTTAGTAGGTTTATAGTATATTATATGTCTATATGAGTGAGTTTATACCATGTGCATCTTTCTGCTTCTGGGATAGCTCACTCAGGATGATCTTTTCCAGATCCCACCATTTACCTGCAAATTTCATGATTTCCTTGTTTTTTATTGCTGAGTAATATTCCATTGTGTAGATATACCATAATTTGTGCATCCATTCCTTCCACTGAGGGGCATCTGGGCTGTTTCCAGCTTCTGGCTATTACAAATAAGGCTGCTACAAACATGGTTGAGCAAATGTCCTTATTGTGTACTTGAGACTCTTTTGGGTATATGCCTAGGAGTGGTATAGCTGGATCCTGAGGAAGCACTATTCCTAGTTGTCTGAGAAAGTGCCAGATTGCTTTCCAGAGTGGTTGTACCAGTTTACATTCTCCTTGGATGACATAACTTAGATCCAAGGTGGAGAAGATCATTGTAAACAGCACTGAAGCAGACCTAATTTTCAGGAATAGAATCATATGTCATTGGCACTGAAAGTCACAATTATTGAAAAACTAAACATGAAAAATGTCTATTGTTTAAGAAGAGATCCAACTTAAAGATACTTTGACTCCCTTCCTGCACTAGGACATCTGATTTATTTTTGTACAGCCCTGATTAGCTTTCAACACTGTTGGTCTCCTCCTGCCTGGAGGCTGTCTCCCAACAGCCCAGGAAATCAGGCAGAGCAGCAGACCTCAGTACAGGGGTGCCTTCCTCAGTACAGGGGTCCCAAACCCTGGAACACCTGATGGCTAATTCAGCTTTAATTACAGAAAACAAAGGCTATAATCTGCTTGGTGAGTGGGTGGGGAGCTCCAGAATAGGTGTATATAATTGGTTGGAACTAGGCACTTCAAGGATGCTTGATTTGCATTATACAGCAAGCTCTTGTCATATGAATGGAAACACAGCACCTAATTGTCATATTCGCCTGGGGAGGGGAACCTAGCAGGGAGATGTCAGAAGCCATATATCAAATGTTTGTTGTGTTTAGGGGAGTCTGTGTCTAAAGACATTCTCCAGATGATGTCAGTCAGAGAGCAGGGGACCCCACTGAGGGGGAGGGCATCCTGCCTTTAATTCTGGGCTCACAATGGCTATCCTGACTAGGTGAGAACTCAACCTCAACCAACAGGGTGTCTGTATTCCTTTGTGCATTATACCTGTGTACACATTATTTTTCAGTCCTACTTTACCAAAGCAAACAGTTGAAACTAACAGAGAATTGATTTTATAGAATTCTGCTTTAAGGATCTTACCTGCAGTCCACTGTCTACTTGAATCCAATTGTCCATGCTGATCCAAACCACCTTTAAGTATTATTCCAGATGTACTCAACTGACCTAAATGAGTAACAAGGTTTCTCACTTCACAGATGCCTGCCAGTGCCCACGTTCACACAGGCTGGCTCTGAAACTCAGCTGTGCCGGGCTGATCCTTCTTCTCTTGACCCTGATTGGGATGAGCATCTTAGGTAGGTAAGGCAAGAGCTTTGGCTTCAGAATTCTTCCTCTCTTTCTGTCACAAATATCACTGCCTCTTCAGATGACTTGGCCCCTTGAACCTGGGGAAGGTCAATGACATGAGTGCTTACAGGACAGTATCCATGTCCAGGGCAGAAACTTCACATTCATTTCATGCTTCCAAATTCCTCTGAGAGTCACCAGGGGCTCTCTAAAAGATCAGAGCATGGCAAAGATGGCAGCCAGCAGGTTTTGCCCTTTCCCCTTTCCTCTCCTTTGCTAAACAATTAGATTATGCTTCTAAAGCTGGCCCCCAAGGTCCAGTCCCTTATTTTAGCCACTTCCTTATGCCTAGCTTATTCCTGAGGCTGAACACCAAGGTCCAACTATCAAAACATCAAGGTCCAGTAATCCAAATTCATTATTTGGCTACACTGGCTAAAGTTAGTACAATCAGCACTTACCAACTCACCCTAGCACAGACTTCCCCTTTTTCTCCTCAAAAACCCACTCCTGCAAAAACACACCTGCTGCTGTCTTTGCCTGATCCAGAGGCACACACAGCCCCTCTTCACCCCAGGGTAATAAATCTTCTTTGTGCTGAGGATTTGGTGTCTGGGTGTGTTCTGAGCTGACTCCAAGTGTCCCCCCACCTGCCATCACACCCTCCACATGTACTCAGAACCTAAAAAAAAGTCATAATTGTGACAAAAACAATAACAATGAAGATAACTAAAAGGCTCAGAAGTTTAGTTTATTAAATGGCTACTAAACTCCAATGGCAGTAAGCTGTGTTTCTTGAAAAGGATGTAATAATACTCATTCAGGCCTGAGTGTGGGTAAGTTAGGAGTTTCTGTAAGGCCATTAGATAAGATGTGACTTAACAGTGGTGTGAATCCATATGTTCTGAGTTTTTCTTTATTTATTCTGTCTCTAAACTGGTTCTCAATTCAGTTTGCTAATATTATTTCTTCAATCCAGATATTCAGGTTTGTGGAAATAACTTCAGTTTCCTGGAGTGAGAAATAAAACACCTGTCACACCATTCACTTCAACACTAAATTCTCTGTGTGTTTTCTTATTTACTAGTTCGAGTCCTAATACAAAAACCATCAATAGAAAAACACTGTGTGTGTATTCAAGAGAACATACGTAACACAACAGGTAATCTTTGTGGCTTGAATTTCTCAAGAATATTAGCTGAATTTGCTATTTACTGGGCGGTTACATCAGCCAAGGCTTACAACAGCATCCATGAAGACAGTGTATCACTGTAGTCCTATGTTACAGGAAATTGCTGCATAGAAACTTGTTGAGGGTCTTGTGATGGGTAGTTGGTAATGCTGGGAACATCTTTGAAACTGTGTGACCTTGAGGCCTGAGGTCTTAACCACTTGGCAGTACTGCCTCAGTGTGCTAGCACATTCTTGATCATTAACTTAAGAAAATGCTCAAATGGGATATTTGTTTTAGAAAATGGATCAAGTAGTTAACTTTGCCTAAAGTTAATTAATAGAAACAAAAGTGAATATGTATTTATATATATTATATGTTATGTATATTTTTGATCTGTCATGACAGTACTCTCGTTCCTGCACATGTTAGTGAAAGTGTGTGTTAGTAAAGCAACTACTGTGTGCAGCTGGCTGTGGTGCAGTAAGAACAGGTAGAAATATTCTGTGTCTCCTTCTCACTTCAGAGAGTCCAGCTAAGTCAATGTGCCCAAAAGACTGGATTCAACACAGACATAAATGCATACATTTTTCTCAAGTTCCCAACACTTGGAAGGAAGGTCTGGATGACTGTGATCAGAAAGGAGCCACTTTGCTGCTTGTTCAAGACAGAGAAGAGATGGTATGTTGTTCAACAAAATAGAGATGTTCTTGAAGCAACACCACCATCTACACTTACACATCTTCCATGCAAAGGAAGTGGGGACTTTAAGGAAGCTCATAGTCTGAGAGACTTATGACATGGAGCCAATCACTGTGTATGGAAGGCGAGTGTCCTAGGATCATAAATATGGGTACAGATTTCACAAAGAAGGAAGAATTACCTGGGCACTCAGGTTGGAGACAGGTGACCTTGAACTAGGCTTCTAGAGGCTGGTGAAGGATCCACCCAGACACAGTCTCAGGGTTAAGTCCTACTCTGATTTGGTTGTAGAGATTCCTACAGAACCAGACAAAAGACGTTATATTTTGGATTAGGCTAAGATATGAATTGCCTGACAAGACCTGGAAGTGGATAAACAACTCTGCTTTAAGCTCTGATGTGTGAGTATAGAGATGCTAACTCGAATATTCATTTCTATTGCGGGGCTTTTAGGGGCTGCTGCTTGGGGCTTAATAATAAGGACATGGAGACACCTGAATAGTACAATCCTGTTAGCCTTTTTTCTGGAGGCAGCTAACCACCTACTCAAGAGGACTCCCCTGCCACCATGCCTCCCTGCTCTGCTCCCATTCTTCCTCCAGCACCAGCCTCCAGCTTTTTTTTTCTTTTTAATGTAAATTGGTGTTTTAACTGCATGTGTGTCTCTGTGAGGGTGTCTGATCTCCTGGAACCAGCTACTTTTTCATCCAAATCCCTCTCCTTTCTGATACCAAAACCACTTATTAGCCTAGTGGGAGAGGTTCCACAGCTTACTCACCTGAACCAATCAGCAGCAGGACTACACCTGTCTATCTTTCAGTGTTGTCCCTTGGCCAGATTGAGGGCTAAGTGACCCCCTCAAACCTGCCCCACCACCAACCCTCCAGCAGCTTGATTTTTAACATGATAATCCCAGAGAACCAACATTTTGGGCAGGTGAGGAAGCAACTGACATTTACATATTAGAAAGCAGACCTTGTGGGCTATAGAGGACAAAACCGTAGACCCTGCCAGCATCTGTTGCAACTACAGGGCACACACGTTCATAGCCAGTTGATACACAATGTGTGGGAGTAGGTTACCCCAAAACATCTCAGGTCATCAGGGCTATAGGGCTCTAACACTGATAGCTAAGATTAAAGAGGTTCAGAATAGTCTGAAAATATGATTCCCAGGGTGGCTGAAATTCTTCACATATGAGAAGATACCAGCCTTATAAAAGGTAATGTGTATGTTCATGCCTGCAATGGAGTTTTACATGGACTGTCTTAAGCAGCACATTTTAAATTTTGGTGAAAATATAGCACAGGGTGTGTTCAGATCAATTTGTCTGGTCCCAACCAGTTGAGCATGAAATAAAATAAAATAAAATAAAATGAAATGAAATGAAATGAAATGAAATGAAATAAAATAAAATAAAATAATTAAAAAAAAATCAGTGTGGAGCTCTGACATCTGAGAGAAAATACCTACATATTAACAGTTGTTTGACAGGATGTGATAAAATTGTGTATAATCAGCTTTTTGTCATTGAAATAAAAGATCTGAGACAAACAAGAATGGAAAGATGATTGGGTATCTTTATTTTGAAGTGAAGAAGTCTCAGCCTTTGGTCTGCTGCTCCATTGCTGTGATTCCTGTGGCAATGCAGAACCTCAGTGGAAGGGCAGAGACAAGCAAAGCTGCTCACCTAGTAGAACACAGGGGCAGAGAAGAAAGGAGACACAGGGCAGATAGGCCTTTCAAAGGCATGGCCCCTTCCTGTGAGGGTCACTTCATTCAGCTGGGAACTCATCAGTTAGTTAATCCATTGACAGAATTAACGTCCTCATGCTCCAGTCACCCATGGGTAGCATCAGCAGCTGGACACTGAGGTCTCAGTAGGTGCCCAGTTAGGGCATACTTGGCATCTAAGCCATAAGTGTGTGTAGATCACAAAGCAGTCAAGAGCTATTTGCTCTTTGGTGTCTCATTTTCTTACTGTGGGAGACTGCATGGGAGATTGCAGTGGGAGAACTGATGCTTCATACTTAAGTTATATATTTGAGCAGAATTCATAATTACTGGCATAACAAGGAGCAATGTATCACCAGTCCAGAGGCAGGAGGACCTGGAGAACAGTCTCACACAACAGCCGACTTTATTCAGAGCAGCAGACAGTTTATACTGAGGGTTAAGAAAGCTCAAGCTGAATACAATAACAAAGGCCAGCTGAGCATGGCAAATACAGTTTTCCAGAGAAGCACACAAAGAACAGTTTAAACATTATCAATCAGTAATAATAATCAGTCTGAAGTAAAGTCACTTTTTTTTCTGCTGCACCTAGTAGAGCACAAAAACACATCCAAGAACATTTTATGTTTTAAAGAAACAAGACTCAGGTTTGTTTTGTTTTCTTTTAATATTTTATTTATTTATTTTGATTTTATTTATTTACCTGATGTGTTTAGGGCACCAGTCATTTTTTTTGGTTATGAGCCACATTGTGGTTGCATGCCATTGAACTCAGGGAGTACAGCCAGATCTCATTTCTTTAGACTCTTGGTTTTCTTGAGCCACACCTTGTGGTTGCTGGGATTGCGTGTTCATGGTTAATTTTTTAAGAAGAAGGCAGGATTTGATCAAATTTCTGTACAGAATAAGACATTTTTATTATTGCTTTATGTTTTTAAGAAGAAGCTATTATGTTGAGTACCATTTTTTATTAATTGTGCTGGTGAGTTTTATGTCAGCTTGACAAAAGCTAGAGTAATCTGGGGGGGGGGGAAGGGGTCTATCCAGGCTGAACAGGGCAAACATGGTGCCAGCAGGCCTTGGCCCTTTTTCCTCATTCCCTCTGCCTTGCTAAAAACTGTTCCAAATCCAGCCACCAAGGTCTTTTCCCTTATTTGGCCACTTCCTCCCCTGAGGCTGACTATCAAGGTTCAGTTATCAAAGTATTGAAGTCCAGCAATCAAAAGACCCCTTTGGCTTACTCATGCCCAATTAAACTTAAACACCTCATTTGAACACAGGGTTTCCCCTCATTCCTTATAAACTGCCGATGCCTGTCTCCTCTCTGCTCCTTCATGGTCCCTGCCTCCTGCTTTCTGGCCTGCTTGAGTGCCTGCTTTGACTTACCTCAGTGAAGGACGTTTTGGAACTATAAATGAAATAAATCCTTTTCTTCCCAAGTTGCTTTTGGTCATGTTGTTTTATCATAGCAATGGTAACTTAGCTAAGATACAAATCTTGAGTAAATTTATGCAAATTGCACAAGTCAAAACTTAAAACATTCCTTTTAATCATTTAGAATAAAAATGATTGAAATTTAAAATACTGAAACATATAGATATAGTTATATGAAATACAATAATGTATTAAGTTTAGAGATTGTTAAACACATTGTTAACCTAGATAGCAAATGTTGACAGTGTACAAGACCATATTTTGAATTTTTTTAAAAAAGTAAGACTTTAAAATGGGAATTGTTTTAAAACAAATAAATGTTATGGGTTAGAATATATTTACAAAAACAAAATATACACATCTTGTTTCATAAAATCTATCCTGATTTTTTCTAATGCTTTCACAGTATCTTATTTAGGGTTACTGTTGCTATGACCAAAAGCAAGTTAGAGAGGAAAGAGTTCATTTATTTGGCTATTCTTTCATATCACTTCTCATCACTGAAGGAATTCAGGACAGGAACTCAAGCAGGGCAGGAACCTGGAGACAGGAGCTGAGGCAGAGGCCATCCTGCAAAGTGAGCCTCAGAGTCAATCAGAGAGTAGTTGGTTACTTCCACAATCGTCCTGCCACTATTGCACCAGCAGTATAAGTGGGTTGTTGTAGCTTGTGGGATCCACAGCTAAGTTGGACACTGATAACTCTACTCACCCAGAAACCTGCACAGCACTTTCCAGTGTGTGTGTGTGTCTGACTTAATTAGGCTTTGATGTAACGTGTTTACATTATTGTGATTCACTGTGATAGTAAAACTGTAAGATATCTGAAGTGTATGGGTTCAGCTCAGTCCATCTGTCATTTTACCATGAGTATAAAATGATCACATGGCAGTGATCAGGTAAGCCTGGAGGCTGCTGAGCTACGGTAGAAAGAGCATCAGTCAAGCCCTGCTTTTGTTTTAACGCTCTTACCCTGGTTTTCAGATAAGGAAAATGTAACCAATTTTCCTGCATGATTATTTGGCAAATTGATAAAATAATGTTAGCGATCTCCAAAGGCCTGATAGGAGATGGCCTAGGAAACCTTAAAGGCATTTTGAACAGATTGGTGTAAGGAAATTATCTTTACACTTGAAGAAAGTCCTGAAGCATGAAGAAATAAGACAAAGGCCCATTTACAGTGGAGGGAAGTCTATGGCATGACTGCTAGCATACAGGAAGTTGGGTGAGAGCAGAGTTGCCTCTCAGGCCCAAAGGGCTCCATGAAGAAATGACAAAAGGAAGAAAGAGCAGCTGTAAGAAAGCCCCAGCCACTGTTGTACATCACCTTCTGTTTACAATAAATCGGTGCAATCTGAACTCTTCTCTTCCTACAGTTAACTCTAATTTTTCCTGTGTTGTTTGCATTCTAGTTCACACCTGAGCCATGTATGAGTATTAAATCAAATGCCCACAGGCATAAAGGGTCATGATTATCACATGGCCTTAGCCTCTTTCCTCTGTAGATCCTGTGAGCTCAGTCTGTATGTTAAACACAGTCACTGAACACCCACTGTGTTTAACTGTTGTCACTGTACATATGAATGCCTTCCCCAAGCACTGGCTGGTTATAGCCTATACACTCAGGAAATGGGAGCTCAGGAAAGTGAGGCGGCTCTTTTCCGTGCATGAGTTGTTATCAGTCCAATGAGATGCAATCCTGCTTCCAAACTTTTTTTTTTCATCATATGAATATTTTTTTCCTGAAAGAATTCTTCTCTAGTTGAAAGTAAAATTGAAAAATATAGAGGAGATGTGTTCAGATAAGCCTCCATCTTTAATGTCGACACATGTTGTTACTCTCTGTATGGTGCTTAGGAACTGTGGATTCTACGGTCCTTAGAAGTCTAGAGTAGAAGATGGCCAATTCAGGATAACTTAGATTAGCTATTCTCTTCCTCCTCAGAATACAAGTCATTGGTGAATCTAAAGCAGACAGCTGTGCTGCCATCGTAAATTACAAAGTGTTTTCTGAGAGCTGTGTTTCAGACAACCACTGGATCTGCCAAAAGGAACCAAAACGTGATACCATGTGCAATGACTCCTGACTGCAAATCACATCTCGATTACTGAACCATGCACAGCAGATCTCCACACTCAGTCTGTCTCTCCTCCCAGTTCAGTTAGTGGCACAAAGCATGGACTCTAAAAGCACCATGATGCTTACAGATAATTTATTCTGTAAATGTGAATGGACAGAGACAAAGATGTGCCATTCTAAGAGAGGTGTTCTGTGAAAAGAAGCCCAGGCAGCTGAGGGGCACCAGATTCCAATCTTGGAAACCATGAGCCTCACAGTTCGTGTCTGAACTCATCTGCAAAACAGCCACAGAAAACCATTTACAAAATCATTATTAAAATGCTGACAATGCAGGAACTGGTGGCTCTGGGAAGGATGAGCCAGGAGGGTCATGAGTTCAAGGCCAGCCTTAGTGTGGTGGATTAAATGATAAATGTCCTCCATAGCCTTGGGCATTTTACCACTTGGTCCCCAGTTGCTGGCACTGTCTGAGGGGTTCAGGGAGTGCAGCCTTGCTGGAGGAATGTCACTGGAGGTGGCCTTTGAGAGCAAAAGCCCCAGCTACTTGTAGCTTGCTCTGCTTCATGCTTCCAGTTCAAGATGTGAGCTCTCAGCTGTCTCCTCCAGCTGCCATGCTTTCTGTTTCTTGCCTGTATGGACTCCAACCCTCTTGAATGAAAAGCCAAATTAAACTCTTCTATAAGCCACCTCACTTATTGTGTTTTATCATAAGAACAAGATAAGTAACTAATAAATTGGGCAACTTAATAAGTAAATCAGAAACTGTTGGGGGATGTTCTCATACTTTTTGTATTCAGATGCGGTGCCCTGAGATCCAGTTGCAGTCTGGATGTGGGCATTGTCATTTCTATGAAGAATATCCTGTCTCAATGTTGTGTAAAGAATGCTCCCCAATTGTCCCTGAGAGGCTAATAAAGGAGCTGATGAACCGATGACTGGGCAGAGGAGAGAGCAGGCAGGACTCCGATTCCCAGTCTGAGGTCTCAGGTAGAAAGAGAGAGGGACAGAGAGAGGAGGAGGAGGAGAGAGAGAGAGAGAGAGAGAAAAAGAGGAGAAGGGAGGAGGAAGTCACCACAAGGAGGACCATGAGGAGTTTGCCATGAGGATGGAGAGTTATGGCAGAAGGCAAGTAAAAGAGCTCATGGCTGGGGGTAGCCAGACTAGCATAAATGGGTGAGAACAGAGAAATATCTGAGCAGTTATAGAGCTTAAAACTTGTTGAAGAAATCTCATAAGACTCTGTGTCATCTCTTTGGGAGCTAGGGTGGGTAGAGAAGAGGACCCTACTAAATACATATTTCTACAGAAACAACAACCAAAACACTGCTCCTGGCAGTTAGCTGGAGTGAACATATTGCAACAGAGCAGGGGAGCTTAGGAAACACTTTAGTAACTTGGAAATCTACTTCATTTGAGTTCTGCACACACCTCTCTTTTGGTAATGCACTTGGGGCCAGCTATGCACACATGTCCCATTCCTAGTGATCTGTTTGCACACCAAGACCCACATCCATAGAGCTGCACTTTACACCTACTTTAAACAATAGAAGTTTTTTTCCTGACCATACAGTTTGTAATCAAACATAATATTAATGTATCTTGGAACACATCAGTCCCATGTCTCAAAACAAAGCAAACCTGTTGAGAGAATCTTCTATTTACCATCTGAGGCCTAGAACAACTGAACATGTGTATCATTAAGAACAGACGTGTTGGGGGAAGGTTTAGGCAATCCAAGCTTGTCAGTCAAAACAGAGAACCACCCAAATTAAGCTCCTTGTAACCAAACTCCTTAGATGTAGAAGGTGATGGCAGAGAGCATGTGGCAACTGGAAGCAGAAGAGGGAGACAAAGAGGGACCAAGGACAAGCCAGAGCCTCCAAAGGCATGTTTCTGGCATGTCACCTACACCTGATCTCAGGGGCTCCCCCATCCCCCAGTACTGTTATCAAGTTCTGAGCTCATCAGTGGATTAAAATGAGGCAGAGCCCTCATTCCCTAATGACCTCTCAGGGACTGCATCTGTAATCAAGCTGAGGACCAAAACATCGACACGTGATCCTTCTTCAGAGGACACTTCCTGCATAAAATGTAAGAAAGGCTGTGGAGGGATTGTACTGTGAGCCTCCATGAATCCAGCCTTAGCGCTGTGACTCTTGTGTCAGCACTGGCATCTTAAGAAGCAGGTTTAACTTGCTATGTTCTCGACCCTGATGAGGCTGACAACATTGCCAGTGGTACAGTCAGTACCAGTGCATCCGGGCATGAAACAGAGGCAAAGCAAGAGAGCTCAGTGTGCACATTGTGGTTTTCATATATATGACAAGGAAGTGGTTCTTGTATCTTTCCCCCTTCCTCTCCCATACCTCCTCTCCTCTCCCCCCTTTCTCTCCTGCTCTGTGGCTCAAACTCAGGGTGTCATACATTGGGTGTGTACTCTAGCACAGAACCCAAGTTCCTGTCTGTCTTAGGCATGCAGTATCTTCCCTTTCCAGCTCAGCTGTCCCAGATACCTGACTTACAGACTGTGATGTAAGATATCACTTGTGGGCTGAGGAGACAGCTCAGTGCATAAAAGTACTTTCCACAAAGCATGATGACCTGAACTGGGATGCCCAGAACCCATCTAAGAGCTATGCAGAAGTGAAAACATCTGCAATCCCAGTGTGCCCCTATGAGAAGAAGGGGGTTGGACACAGTCTTCAGAAGGTCCTGGGCCTCTTAGTGTCTAAGGGAGCAGCAAACAATACACAGTTTCAAACAAAGTAGAAAGGTGAGAGGACCTATGCACACAGTTGTCCTCTGACCTCTACACACACAGGTGTGCCCCACACTTAAGATTCAAGAACAAACAACACATAATTCACTCACATAATCACTCATTCATCACACCCTCACACACACCATTTGTTGTATTAAGTCACTAAGTTTGGTTTACCTCTCAGGAACAGTTTAAACCAGATTCTTTGCTATCAGAAGGTTCACTGAGCTCAAGATGACCCTAGAGTCCAGCTTGTGACTGCTCCAAAACACAAGCCTCAAATCCTGTGATTGTTGCAAGAGTCAAGGCTGTGACTGATCCAAACATAGTGCTGTGAATGGTCAGAAACCCAAGGCCATGGCTGGTCCAAAGGCCTTTGCTCAAGCTTCTCAGGAAGGTGGCTCTGGCTCACCAAGTCTGCTGGAAGCAGCCTGCCTGATGTTGCAACATCAGTCCTCAAAAAAGGCTCCTCTGAAGTGGCCTTGTCATGTTTTCTCTAGGCAGTCCAGGCTGAGCTGCTAAGGCTAGGGATATAGCAGCAGGGAGAGCAGAGAGCACAGGCTACAGAACCACAGAGGCTGAGGCAGGACCCCCGAGTGCAGGCTGGCCATGCTGTGACCACGGTAAGGCTGCTGCTGCTGGACAGCTGAAGAGGAAGCAGCTGATCGGTTTGTGACCAGCCAGGGTGGGAGGGAGAAGGAAAGAAGGAGAAAGAGGACAGAGCAGGCAGAGCTGAGCCTGAAAGAGGAGAGAACAGAAACCAAGGTCTTTGTTGCTGGGAAAATCCTGGAGAGATACCTAGTGGTAATGGAAAAGGGTCTCAGACCTGGGGCTGAGAGTTCAAACACAGGTTCTGCCAAGGGTCCAGCAGAGCCCTAGGGTCTGAACCTTGAGAGCTGAGGGTCATGGTCATCGAGGTTTGGAGAAAAACTGAACACTACAAGGCACCAAATGCTGCTGATTTCCCAGCAGTGGCTATGACTCATTTCTGCAAACCCTGAGGGTAAAGGGGAGCAAGGCTGCCAGGACCAGAAGTGGGAGAGCATCTTGCCTATCCAGGTGGAGGGAAAGAGCCCTCAGGCAGCTGATCGATGACATTTCCACACAGAATGCATATATCACAAGGATGACTCATTGGAGACATTTCATAGACAAAGCCCTGGCATTCCTTTACCACAAACCACACCAGAACCAGGGGGAAACAAACAGGAAAGCTGATGAAAAATTTGTACCCAAATAAATATTTTAAGGTAAATAAGGTAAAGTCACATAGCAACCTTATCATAGCCAATCAATTATAGACAACTTTGGCTTTGGTGAGAGGATTTCTTCAATAGGTTAAATTAAATGAATGAAGCATGAAAACAGAGGGAGTAAATGAGCTGGCCACAGTTAGCAGAGACAGAAGGACAGCGGTAACTAAACCAGATAATGGGATATAAAGTTACCTGTCAGCCAAGTTAAAGCAATGAAGAGGGTAGCTGTTAAATAACTAAGAAATATGACATGTATAAGCCTGATATTTCTGAAGGACAAACAGCACAGAAGTTAAACATTCATAAAAGAAAACTTTACAAAAATATTTAACCTGAGAAAACATCCTTGAAATCCCGTTTTCTGTATAAACAGAGGCAATGATTAATATGAGGTTTCAGAGACTGTTTGCACGTGCCCCTCCTGAGAATTCACCATAAATATTCAATGATGAATAAAACACATTTTTTAATGTAATTTTCTATCTTGTGACAAATCCACAACCAAAGACTCTTGCTCATTGGTTTGGGACTTCCTGTGCTTCAGGTACATTCTCTAACTTTCACTCCATTCCTAACGACACAGCCCTCCATCCATGCACCATCCCAAGAGCATTTAACCTCCCTGCTTTGTTTCTGTGTCCAGCTTTGTTCATATATTGTCTTGCATAATGTGTATTCCCTACTTCAATCTTTTCACATGCCACCCTCCCAACAAATAATGTGTCTTGTAACACATGTAAGTGACTGTTTACTGAGTGGTTGAACAAGAGTGACCACCTAATAAGGGGGCCATATTGTTTAAGAAAGGGGGACTTGAAGAAGAGTGAGTTCTAGGGCTGTCCCCTCATCTTTCCCCCCATTTACAATCTTTGTTTTTGACAACAGAATTATAGAGCATTTGTTACAGAAATTAAAAAAAAATCGATCTCTATAGACTCCAGGCAGATGCTAGTAGGCCTGTTGGTACACAGATGGTTAATGGGTCTGCTGACCAGAGTTACAAAAACCTGCTTCTTCTGGAGACCTTTGTGGTTGTTATTTCCTGTGCACAAAGACAACTGACCTGCTCTTGTTTGCAGTCGAAAATTCTGAACCTTGAAATTGGAAGGCTTCTAGCCAATGTCTTATCCATTATGGTTTTGAAAGCTTCATGAGTACTTGTGGCATTTATGGCAGGACAAGTCAGGAAGAGTGCTTCCCATTCATAAGGGTTTGCATTTAATGTCTGGTGTTAATCAATGGTTTCAATTGGCGTTTAGAAGCCATGAGTCTTTGCTATTTGTCCTGTGTATGTCAATAGCCATCCACTCAGCTATGATACTCAGTCATATATACAGACATAATCATTTACAGGTAAAGCTGCCTCAGAGAATGACAGCACTTGCAGCCAAACCTGATGACCTGAGTTTGATCCCTGAAACCAATAGGTTGAAAGGAGAAAAACAACTCTTATGAGTTCATACATCATAGAATGTTCACACTCACACACAGACATTAGGTAAATAAATTAATAAATTAACAAATGTTTTAGGGTGCTCAGAATTAAAAACTTCTCCCACTGGACGGGTTTAAGCTCACTAGGCTATGTCTTTAACTGTGTCCCTCCCACTCATATGTTGTGCTTCAAAATGGGACTGTATTGGAGACAGGGTCTTGGTTCATCAGCTAAACAAAGCTTTGAAGTTATACCCCACTCTGCTGTGGCTGATAGCAAAAGGGTTATGGCACAGATACAGGGGAGGGGGACATGGAGGAACAAGAAGATGGCTCTGAGATAATGAGGGAGGTCTCAGATGAAATCAACTCTGAGAACACTCTGATTGTAGACTTTGACTTCCAGAACTCTCAGAACATTTTTATTTTTTAAGTCGCCCAGACTACGGTAATCTTTATGCTAGAAAATCCACACAGGATGTATTTCACATCTGCTCCCCAGTGCAAATAGAAGCACAGTACAAAAACAGCAATATGTCACCTGTTCACTTCACTATATATCCGTGATGAGACTTCTACACTCATTGTAGAAGAGGGGAGGGCAGACACTCCTGATCTAGAGAAAATGTTTTCAGTCTTGTATCACTGAATATGATGTTAGTCACTGGCTTTTAGATTTAAAAAAATGTTTAAGAACGTTGAGTAATAGAGAGGTATATAGATAGATACATAGATAGATGCACAGATAGATAGACTCTGTTTTTGTGTGCAAGCAGAACACACATGAATGCCTAACTGTGTTTGTGGAAGTCAGAGCACAAAGGACACAGTTCTCTATATACTAAGGCTCCAGGCCTTCGTATATACTAAGATTGTTGTGTACCATAAGTTGAGAATATTTTCATAAATTGTCCATATTTGATTTTAAAATATCATGACTCAAGATGGGAAACCCTGGAAAATCTCGTGTAATTGCCAAAGTTTTCAGTGTTGGCAAAGCACTTGGGAACATAAAGTCTTGGGAACATAATTCAGTGATTGAGTGCTTCCTTTGAATTCATGAGGTCCTAAGTTCAATTTCCAGCACTGCAGAAAATAAATAGATGGAGCCTGACACAGAACACTGTGCCTGGCATTGAGTGAAATGACTGTAATCAAACACTGACAGCTGCAGAGGGTTGCACTGAGTGTTTAAGTGAGCTGTGAGACCCACACAGGTTTGCCCTCACTTCATAGTCATCATTGTCTTAGGGAATGAGTGTGAGCCCCATGTAGGTTGTATGTCCACACCCCATGTCTTCTGGAACTCGCACCCATCAGACTGTCCTCACGGCCAGTAACTGTGAGTGCCTGGAAGAATTCCACTCTGACACAGAAAGTAACTTTAAGGCAACCCCTGCTTTTCTTTTTCCTCACTGTAATGTGAGAATATCTGACTTGGCATTTGATGTCTTTGCTCTGAGGCTCTAGGCCTGCAAAATCCCTGGAGAAGTTAGCACACCCCAGAGACCTAAGTCCTGCACTCCCTGTAGCTCTGACAGATGATGTCCTTAACTCAGGGGAATGTTGTCACATCCACGTGCAGTGCAGAGCAGGACAGTGCAGAGTGGCACACATGGCCCCTCCTCATCATTTTCCTGTTGTGTCAGTCATGAAAATTTCCCAAGGTCATGTTGTTTCCACATTCCACAGCTTCCTTTGCAGCATGGATGTTTCAGGAGGATTTTACAGCTTCAACTCATGTCAAACATAACCATGGACTTTCATGTATTAATTTATTTTTATAACACAGCCTAATATATTATCTATTTTAATTGCTGATAATTTGGAGAAAGTGGGTGCTTCAGTTTGAACTGAGGAAGCATGCTATATTTCCCTCACCCTGAGCTCACCCACCCTGTGTTGCAGGATTCCATTGTGATCCCCAAAACTGTGAACTGTAAAACCCTGTTTCTTTGGTGTGGTTGAGCCCTATCACACACCTTTAATCCATGAACTTTCTGTTTATTGTAAGCAGGTGATTATGGTGTGTTTCACCCAGGCCTAGCACACACCTTTAATCTAAGAGCTTTATGTATACTGAATCTAATAAAGTTAACCCTATGTCCAGAGGTGAAACAGGAAACCAGCTGACAGTGATTAAAGAGTAGGATGGACTTTGAGTTGAGGGGTATTTAAGACATGGTAGAGAAGAAGAAGAAGAACAAAGAAGAAGAAGAAGAAGAAGAAAGAAGAAGAAGAAGAAGAAGAAGAAGAAGAAGAAGCTCCCTGGCTTTTGGGGCTTTGAAAAAAGAAAAGCCTTGGCACCTTGGGTTTTTGGCCCTTTGGCCTTGGTTTTTTGGGCTCTCTGGGCTGTCAGCTGACCTAGTAAGTCAATTGAGTTTTTCCATCCAGACCTGAGCTGAGAAGGAAGGTCTGGTTACTTTCTCTGCCTCTTTGAGCTAGCAGGTTTTTACCCCAGCATCTGACTCCTGAGTCCTCATTGGTAAAATAGAATGGTTGGGATTTTCATCATTGTACATAACAACAACCCTGAGAGAATAACTCAGAACTGATGGTTACAGAAATCAGAACAAAAAGCCCCTCTCTTTAGTTAAGAAAAGGAAACACCAAGTTATACCTTCTTAAGAAGATAATGTGTGATTGGAGCAGACCCACAGCCAAACATCAGGCAGAGCTCAAGGAACCCCATGGAAGAAGGAGAGGGAGGATTGTGGGAGCCAGAGGACACCAGGACAACACAGAACACAGAATCAGCTAAGCAGGGCTCATAGGGTTTCTTGGAGACTGAAGTGGCAATCATGAAGCCTGCATGGGTCTGTGCTAGGCCCTCTGTATACATGCTGTGAGTGTAAAGCTTTGCTTTTTGTGGGGCTCCTAACAATTGGAGTCAGGGTGTTCCTGAGTCTTTTGCCTGCTCATGGGACCCTTTTCCTCCTCCTGGGTTGCCTTGTCAGGCCTTGATATGACAGTTTACACCTAGTCCTATTGCATCTTGTTATCCTGTATTTGGCTGATATCACAGGAGGGCTTCTCTTTTCTGAAGGGAAACAAAGGAGCAGTATGTCTCAGGGAAAGGGGAGGTGTGGGGGAGGGAGGCTGGAGGAAAGACTGCAGTGAGGATGTACTGTATGAGAGAAGAATAAAGAAAAAGAAAAGACAATAGTGTGTAACTGTGTGAGCTGGACAGACACCAAGCCAATAACTACAAAGACACCCACAGAGACAAGAGTGGTAGGTGTGAACCCAGCAGGGCACTGGCAGAGGACTTCCTGTTGCTTATTTCACCACAAGGGACTTGGACTGTGTCCCTGCTCAAAAGTTCATTGTCTCAGCTCCCGTCTGCAATGGACACAGCAACTGTCTACTTAAATTTAAAGGCACCCAAGACTCCTGGGGCTCAGCGTGCATCACCTCCATCTCTTCCCCCAGGTCAGTATTTTTTTATTTCTCCTTTAGGTGTTAAAATATCCTGCAGAGTTATGATTTTTTTTCCTACAGCTTTAAGTTATTGCTTTGAAGATGACCAGCTGTCTGTCAGCGCTGAAGAGTGTAGATGGCTACAACCTGGGAAAAAAAAATGCTCACACATTCCATTTTTAGTCAATCAGTCAGTGTGAAATTAGGGCAGCCACTCTTTTTGGCTTTAGACACAAGACTCTGAAGAGAGGATATTTTACATCTACAAGGAAAGGGGTGCTTCGAGCAGGAAGACTTGCTGTAAAGCAAACTTCTTGCCTGGTCCAAACTTCTCTACAGAACACAAATACCATGGCTCAGCTCCACAGCATCCTAGCACTGACCACTGGTGCAACTAACCCCCTGTCTGCCAGAAATGTGGAAGACTGATATGAAGCAATTATAAAGGATACCATGATTTAGGGATGGATGAAAAGAGACAGACACAGAGACAGAAAGTATGTCTAAAGTGGTCATGGTATAGTATGAATTTCTGTGACACAACTGAGCTTCCTTATATAATACTGCAATGTTTTAAATGTAATCTTTCTGTATTGGGTCAAGAATGTGAACCACAACTCTTTAAGGCTGCTTGTCAGAAACTTAAATTAACAGATTTTTTTAAACTAGGAAAAATGTCTTTAAAAAAAAAAACAAACTTCTGTATTAATTATACTTTATTGACTTTGTATCCCCCTTGTGGTTCCCTCCCTACTCCCATCCCAATCCCTCCCTTCCTCTACCCTCTCCATGCATGCCCCTCTCCAAGTCCACTAATAGGGGAGGTCTTCTTTTCCTTCCTTCTGATTCTAGTCAATTAGGTCTCATCAGGAGTGGCTGCTTGTCTTTTTCTGTGACCTGGTAATGCTGCTTCCCCCTCAGAAGGAGGTGATTAAAGAGCAGGCCAATCAGTTCATGTCAGAGACAGTCCCTGTTCCTATTACAATGGAACCCACTTGGATACTAAATTGCCATGGGCTACATCTGTGCAGGGGTCTTGGGTTATCTCCATGCTTAGTCCTTGGTTGGAGTATGAGTCTCAGGAAAGACCCCTGTGCTCACATTTTTTTGGTTCTGTTATTCTTGTAGAGTTCCTGTCCTCTCCAGATCTTACTGTTTCCCACTTCCTTCCTAAGATTCCCTGCACTCTGCCCAAAGGTTGGCCATAAGTCTCAGCATCTGCATTGATAGTCTGCAGGGCAGAGCCTTTCAGAGGTCCACTGTGTCAGGCTCCTGACTTGTTCCCTCTTTTCTCCACCTTTTGATGTCCAGCCTCTTTGCCTTTCTGCATAGGAATTTAGCATTTTTAGCAAGAATTCTTCCTCTTGATTAGTTTCTTTAGGTGTACAGATTTTAGTAGGTTTATAGTATATTATATGTCTATATGAGTGAGTATATACCATGTGTATCTTTCTGCTTGTGGGATAGCTCACTCAGGATGATCTTTTCCAGATCCCACCATTTACCTGCAAATTTCATGATTTCCTTGTTTTTTATTGCTGAGTAATATTCCATTGTGTAGATATATCATAATTTATGCATCCATTCCTCCACTGAGGGGCATCTAGGCTGTTTCCACCTTCTGGCTATTACAAATAAGGCTGCTACAAACACGGTTGAGCAAATGTCCTTATTGTGTACTTGAGACTCTTTTGGGCATATGCCTAGGAGTGGTATAGCTGGGTCCTGAGGAAGCACTATTCCTAGTTGTCTGAGAAAGCGCCAGATTGCTTTCCAGAGTGGTTGTACCAGTTTACATTCTCCTTGGATGACATAACTTAGATCCAAGGTGGAGAAGATCATTGTAAACAGCACTGAAGCAGACCTAATTTTCAGGAATAGAATCATATGTCATTGGCACTGAAAGTCACAATTGTTGAAAAACTAAACATGAAAAATGTCTATTTTTTTTAGAAGAGATCCAACTGAAAGATACTTTGACTCCCTTCCTGCACTAGGACATGTGATTTATTTTTGTACAGCCCTGTTTAGCTTTCAACACTGTTGGTCTCCTCCTGCCTGGAGGCTGTCTCCCAACAGCCCAGGAAGTCAGGCAGAGCAGCAGACCTCAGTTCCAGGGTGCCTTCCTCAGTACAGAGGTCCCAAACCCCTGGAACACCTGATGGCTAATTCAGCTTTAATTACAGAGAACAAAGGCTATAATCTGCTTGGTGAGTGGGTGGGGAGCTCCAGAATAGGTGTATATAATTGGTTGGAACTAGGCACTTCAAGGATGCTTGATTTGCATTATACAGCAAGCTCCTTTCATATGAATGGAAACATGGTACCTAATTATCATATAGGCCTGGGGAGGGGAACCTAGCAGGGAAATGTCAGAAGCCATATGTCAAATGTTTGTTGTGGTTAGGGGAGTCTGTGTCTAAAGCCATTCTCCAGATCAAGTCAGTCAGAGAGCTGGGGTCCCACCGAGGGGGAGGGCATCCTGCCTTTAATTTGGAGCTCACAATGGCTGTCCTGACTAGGTGAGAACTCAACCTCAACCAACAGTATACCTCTATTCCTTTGTGCATTATACCTGCATACACATTATTTTTCAGGCCTACTATTCCAAAGCAAACAGTTGAAACTAACAGAGAATTGATTTTATAGAATTCTGCTTTAAGGATCTTACCTGCAGTCCACTGTCTACTTGAATCCAATTGTCCATGCTGATCCAAACCACCTTTAAGTATTATTCCAGATGTACTCAACTGACCTAAATGAGTAACAAGGTTTCTCACTTCACAGATGCCTGCCAGTGCCCACGTTCACACAGGCTGGCTCTGAAACTCAGCTGTGCCGGGCTGATCCTTCTTCTCTTGACCCTGATTGGGATGAGCATCTTAGGTAGGTAAGGCAAGAGCTTTTGCTTCAGAATTCTTCCTCTCTTTCTGTCACAAATATCACTGCCTCTTCAGATGACTTGGCCCCTTGAACCGGGGGGAAGGTCAATGACATGAGTGCTTACAGGACAGTATCCATGTCCAGGGCAGAAACTTCACATTCATTTCATGCTTCCAAATTCCTCTGAGCTTCACCAGGGGCTCTCTAACAGATCAGAGCATGGCAAAGATGGTGGCCAGCAGGTTTTGCCCTTTCCCCTTTCCTCTCCTTTGCTAAACAATTAGATTACCCTTCTAAAGCTGGCCCCCAAGGTCCAGTCTCTTATTTAGCCACTTTCTTATGCCTAGCTTATTCCTGAGGCTGAATACCAAAGTCCAACTATCAAAACATCAAGGTCCAGTAATACAAATTCATTATTTGGCTACACTGGATAAATTTAGTACAATCAGCACTTACCAACTCACCCTAGCACAGACTTCCCCTTTTTCTCCTCAAAAACCCACTCCTGCTGCTGTCTTTGCCTGATCCAGAGGCATACACAGCCCCTCTTCACCCGAGGGTAATAAATCTTTGTGCTGAGGATTTGGTGTCTGGGTGTGTTCTGAGCTGATTCCAAATGCTCCCCCCCACCTGCCATCACACCCTTCGAATGTACTCAGAACCTAAAAAAAGTCATAATTGTGACAAAAGCAATAACAATGAAGATAACTAAAAGGCTCAGAAGCTTATTTTATTAAATGGTTGTTAAACTTGAATGCAGTAAGCTGTGTTTCTTGAAAGAGATGTAATAATACTCATTCAGGCCTGAGTGTGGGTAAGTTAAGAGTTTCTGTAAGGCCATTAGATAAGATGTGACTTAACAGTGGTGTGAATCCATATGTTCTGAGTTTTTCTTCTTTGTTCATATATTCTGTCTCTAAACTGGTTCTCAATTCAGTTTGCTAATATTATTTCTTCAATCCAGATATTCAGGTTTGTTGAAATAACTTCAGTTTCCTGGAGTGAGAAATAAAACACCTATCACACCATTCACTTCAGCACTAAATTCTCTGTGTGTTTTCTTATTTACTAGTTCAAGTCCTAATACAAAAACCATCAATAGAAAAATGCAGTGTATATATTCAAGAGAACATAGGTAAGACAACAGGTAATTTTGTGGCTTGAATTTCTCAAGAATATTAGCTGAATTTGCTATTTACTGGACGGTTACATCAGCCAAGGCTTACAACAGCCATCCATAAAGACAGTGTATCACCATAGTCCTATGTTACAGGAAATTGCTGCATAGAAACTTGTTGAGGGTCTTGTGATGGGTAGTTGGTAATGCTGGGAACATCTTTGAAACTGTGTGACCTTGAAGCCTGAGGTCTTAACCACTTGGCAGTACTGCCTCAGTGTGCTAGCACACTTGATCATTAACTTAAGAAAATGCTCAAATGGGATATTTGTTTTAGCAAATGGATCAAGTAGTTAACTTTGCCTAAAGTTAATTAATAGAAACAAAAGTGAATATATATTTATATATATTATATGTTATGTATATTTTGATCTGTCATGACAGTACTCTCATTCCTGCACATGTTAGTGAAAGTGTGTGTTAGTAAAGCAACTACTCTGTATAACTGGCTGTGGTGCAGTAAGAACAGGTAGAAATATTCTGTGTCTCCTTCTCACTTCAGAGAGTCCAGCTAAGTTAATGTGCCCAAAAGACTGGATTCCACACAGACATAAATGCATACATTTTTCTCAAGTTACCAACAGTTGGAAGGAAGGTCTGGATGATTGTAATCAAAAAGAGCCACTTTGCTGCTTGTTCAAGACCAAGAAGAGCTGGTATGTTGTTCAACAAAACAGAGATGTTAGCTGTTCTTGAAGCTACACCACCGTCTAGACTTACACATCTTCCATGCAAAGGAAGTGGGGACTTTAAGGAAGCTCATAGTCTGAGAGACTTATGACATGGAGCCAATCACTGTGCATGGAAGGCGAGTGTCCTAGGATCATAAATATGGGCACAGATTTCACAAAGGAGGAAGAATTAACTGGGCACTCAGGTCAGAGACAGGTGACCTTGAACTAGGTTTCAGGAGGCTGGTGGATGAGCCACCCAGACACAGTCTCAGGTTTAAGTCCTCTACTCTGTTTTGATTGTAGAGATTCCTACAGGACCAGAAGAAAAGAGGCCTTTCATTTTGGATTGGACTAAGTTATGAATTGCTGGACAAGACCTGGAAGTGGATAAACAACTCTTCCTTAAATTCTGATGTGTGAGTATAGAGATGCTAACTGAATATTCATTTCAGGTCATTACACTGTAGAGCTCTAACACTGATATTCAAGATGAAAGAGGTTCAGAGCAGTCTGAAAGTATGATTCCAAAGGTTGTTGAAAATTTCCATGTATGAAATGATACCAGCATTTTATAAGGTCATGTGTATGTATGTATTTTTGTATGTATACAATGGAGTTCTAAGACTGGGAACTAGACTAACTCCTTTGGAAAGAATATGCATTTTTAAAATGCCAACTTAGAGCCTATGGGCACTTAGACCTTTTCTTTTTTCCCTCTTCTACTTACTATATATTCCAAAGAATTTCTTAAATGGCACTGCTCAGGCTGTGGTTAAAATGACCCATATTGATTCATGAGGCCAGTTTCTCAGGTCACAACCAGCAGAGGAAGTGTGTGTGTGAAAGGAAAAGAAGTAAGTGTCAGCATGGAGCTTTGACAGCTGAGAGAAATGACCACATCGTCACAGGTTGCATCCTAGTTTACAGTTATGAAAGATACAATTATTTGAGGACCTGTGATGGAAACAGGCATCAATCAGCTTTTGTTGTTGTAATAAAATATCACAGATAAACAAGAGTGATAAATCATTTTGGATCACAGTTCAAGGGGCCTCAAGGCCATCATCAGTTTGCTCCATTGTTGCTAGCCCTGTGGCAATGCAGAAATGTGGTTATAAGGGCACAAGTTGCTTGCCTTGTGGTTGGTAGGAAGCAAGAAAGTTGGCAAACCCACAGGGAGGGAATGAGGCAGAGATCTGACCTTCAAAGGCCTGGCCCCCATGGCTTACATCTTTCTGTGAGGCCTCATTTCCTTTGGCTGGGAACTTAGCAATGGGTTGACTCTTTGATGGAGTTATCGCTCCCATGATCCAGTCACCTCTTAACAGCATCACAGCTTTCTCACACAAGACCTTTTAGGGTACTTGGTATCAAAACTGTAATTGTGTTTAGCTCACAAAGAAGCTGTTAGTTATTTGGTGTTTTGTCATTTTCTTATTGTGTGACATTGTCATGGTAACTGTGAATGCAACAAGAGCTGATACTTCAGAGTTAATTTATATATTTTAGCAGAATTCATGATTGTTTGCATAACAAGAGCAAAATATTCATTCCTTTCATAAGCAAAAGGATATAAGATTCAGTCATATTTCTATACAGTGCTTCCAGTGGGGTTTTCAGGAGTGATATTGAGAACTTTTCTAATAATCTTGTTTGAATAAACTTAAGCAATTCGCACAACTTGATAAGGAAAACGTACTTCTTGTTATTCAGAACACATGAGATTGAAATGTAAAAGGCTGAAACACATTTAGGTTTATATAAAATGTAATGACAATTTATTAAGCAAAGAAATTGTTAAACACAAAATGTTGGCATAGAGTAGAGAACTACATATGAAGTATACAGATTAAGCTCAGGGAATCTGCCATTTTACTCTGAGGACTAAATGACCCTGTGATTAGGCAAAAGCCAATGGTAAACCTGGAGAATGCCACCCTCAATTGAAAGAGTGTCAGTCATGCAAGACCCACATTTTTTGAATTTTTTTTTTTTATTTTAAATAATTTTATACATTCACTTGTATCCCAGCTGTAGCTCCTCCCCCCTTCCGTCCCAATCCCCCTCCCTCCCTCATCTCCCCTGCCCCCTTCCGAGTTCACTGAGAGCTTATCAGGTATCCAGGATAGTTGCCTCCTTGGATTCTGTTTCAATTCTCTGTCCCTGGCTTTCAGGTAGGAAAAAGAGACAGATAATCAGTTTGCCCCACAGGTTATTTGGGGAATTAATAAGGAAAGTTAGAGAATTCTTAAGGTGCCTGGTAGGAGAAGGCCTGGGAAGCCTTGATGGAATTTGGAAAGGAAGCCATTGACTTAAACAGACCAGTTTTAAGGAATTTATAATGAAAACTGAAGAAAGATCCTGAAGGATGGAAGAAACAAAGAGGGCAAGTCATAGGTGGACTAATGCTGACCACTAGGATGACATCATCAGATTTGCCCCTCAAGTTCAAGTGGCTCCAGGAAGAACTAACCAAAGGAAGGACACTGGTGGGGGAGCCCTTCCCGCTATCACAGGCCCCCTTCTTTTTAAGACCCATCAGTGCATTATGAAGCCATCTCTCTCTTCCAGTCCACCCTGAGACTGTCTGTGTTAGTGTCTCCACCAGCACGGAGCCATGGGAGCCGTGAACAGTGGAAACTTACATGCTAATCAAGTGCTTACCCACTTATGGAGCGAGAAGGAAAGGAATTGTGACTGTGAAAGGAATTGTGACTGTGTGTCACGTGAGCTGAGCCTCTTTAGACCTCTGCATCCAGACCCTGAGAACATAATCTTTATTTTGAATACATTCATTGAGTGCCTACTGTGTGTAACTTTTGTCACGCATTCATGGTTATCTCAATACTTCCTCAAACATTAGCTAGTTAAATCACAGATGTGTGATTTAACACATAATACATACCTTTATGTTTTCTTCTATTAATCTATTTTTAGAGATTTATTCATTTTGTCTTATGTAAGAGTGTTTGCCTGCATGTGTATATGTTTACCACATGAATGCCTGGTGTCCATGGAAGCCAGAGGAGAGTATCAGATCCCTTGGGGCTGGGGTTACAGACACTGTGAACAGCTGTGGGGGTGCTGGGAATTGGACCTTTGCCAGAGCAGCCAGTGCTCTTAACAACTGAGCCATCTCTCCATCCCATACCTCTGTA